>PVJX010037807.1:0-16720 GCA_004027295.1 Dolichotis patagonum
CTGTAAGCAGAGGCCAGGATCAGATCAGCCCATTTCTTTAACGATTTAGGAAGTGGGGTTGGGAGTGATGAGAGACACAAGAATTTTCTGGACTTAGGCTTTTTCTTCCTTTCACATGTTCTTTCAGGTACCTAAAAGTCTACTACAATAGACTAGTAGTCTCTAGATGCTTTGGGGAGAGGGGAAATCACACAACTCTTCTTATTTATTTATTTATTTATTTATGCCCTTCTTAATTAATTAATTAATGCCCTTTTAAATTTATTTATTTATTTATTTATTTATTTATTTATTTGGGTCCTGGGAATGGAACTCTCAACCTCATGCTTGCCAGGCAGGTGCTGTGCTGCTGAGCTGTATCTTCAGCCCTTAAAATTTAATTTTGAGATAGAGTCTTCTTGGGTTGTGCAAGCTGCCTCCAACTTGTGCCTCAGCCTCCCAGTTGGCTGGAATTACCAGGCCTGGAGTCACATACCCTTTTTGATACCAACTATTCATTTACAATTTAAACATGATGTGTACATTCTGTAACACTTCGGTTTGGTTTTTTGAGACAGGGTCTCATTATGTAGTTCAGGCTGGCCTTGAATTCACCATGTCATGTCCCCCAGTTCTCCCCAACTCACAGCAATTCTCCTGCCTCAGTTTCCTGAGCTCTGGGATTACAAGTGTGCACCATCATGCCTGGCTTCATAGCACATTCTTGACTATGAAGTTTTAAAGATTGAGGTGGAAATTTTAAAGTAAATAAAAATTTTAAATGTCTTTGTCTTGCAACTCAGTGACTGTTGCTTTCTTAGACCACCAGGGTCTTGGACAAAGGTATTTACATGTGCCCTGTCTTGTATGATGGGAGGTCCTGGTACCCTGCGAGCTCACTTCTTCTAGCCAGAAGGTGGAACCGCACGGTGGAGCTCAGTCAGAACAACTTCCATGGCGATCCCATGACCTTTACTAGCAGCTCAGCTCTGATGCCTGCTGTGGAGTCTTCAAACATCTGGATCCAGAGTCTGAGAGCCCCAGCAAGCATGCAGTTAGTTACACAGGCTCAGCAGCAGCCCAGTGAGGAAGGCTTGAGGTTTCTAGAGCCGCTGGCCAGCATGCACACTGACCAAATGGCTATCGTGCTCAAATTTAGTTCTTAGACAGTGCTTGGTGTGTAGAGAAAATACCATAACTTGTCCTCCAAAGCAGTCAACTTTTTTTTCTAGAAAATTGACATTTAGAAGCCTCCTGTTGGTGGGCACAATAGAAGATATGATTTTAAAGAAATGAGACTAAATCTGTAAAACTCAGTGTTCTATAGGTGCTTAACAGCTAGTAGCGGTAATAGTACTAATATTGATTGAGCTAAATGTTTTACATGCATCCCTGTTTCATCCTTTCAAAGCCATGTCAGTGTTGGAGCTGTGAATCCATTTCAACAGATGTTTGGTACGTACTTGATGGCACTGTGAGGAAGGTCTCTGTGCTCCTGTGAACAGCCCTCAGTGTAGGGGGAGCTGGACACGCCCCTGGAAGCACACACAGCACTCATAATAAACTATGGTGGGTAAGCAAGGTGTCCCATGTTACTCAGCTGCAAGGATGCAATAGGTTATTGAGAACTGCTTCCAGAAGAAGGAACTTGAGCTGAGACAGAAGCTGTGGGGGAACAGCTTGGGAGGGTACTTTTGGGCAGTCTTATATTTGGCTATTGATATGGACTTGTTCTCTTCCCAGATAAATCATAAAAGTTCTGGAGAACAACCTCTGTCTCTTAGTTCTTTGTGTGGTGGTTTCTGTTCCCAGTGTAAAGTAGGTTCCAATAAACAGGAGCTAGCAAGTATTAGTACATGAATGGATGGATCAGAGGTGTGTAGTTAGACATCACACCTGACCAGGATTGTTTCTAAGAAGTCAGTCAACAGATATTTGTTGAAAATATGGGCAGAAAATGTTAGGAGCTATGGTGTTAGAAATTAGGAACAAATTTTGTCACCTTGCCCTTAAAGGAACTTGGAATCTGATCTATTGAGGGCATAGAGTAGACATTCAAGTGTTGTAAATGGTAGAGCAAACCATGTCTGGGGTGCCCCCCATCCACCCTACTCCTCTTCCATGGGGAGAAGTTGTTGGGTCAGACTGCCTGAGAATGTGCTGTGCTGCTTGGGGTGGCCAGTCTGCAGATGGATGGCAGAGGCTTGTGAGTGGACCTTGAAAGCCATCTGAACTTAAGCAGAATGTTCTGGCTGCAGATAAATAGTAGATTAGTGGAGAGGAGATTGGTTGATGTGGCTTTTTCTCCCACTGCCACAGAAATAAGATTTGGGTGCATGAGTGAGTGCAGGTGCATTAACCTCAGTCCTTATCCCCTGCCTCTTTGCTCATGCAATAATTGGAAGGTCAGGAGCAGAGTGTCTCAGAGCCCTGGCAGTCACGGGCAGCTCTGAATCAGGGCCCTGTGCTGGTACTGCTTGTTCAGTTTCTGTTGCATCCAACAGACAAGACACAAATGTCAGTACTAGTGACCTTTATTTTCACAGGGGTCACCTCCAAATCATGCCCCTTCAGAAATCATAGCTTCTTTAATGTTCTGCTGGCTGTGTGAAAAACAGGAATTTATGTAACAAGCCCTGCACAGCAAACCTTTTCCTCTTTGGAAAAAAAAATTTTTTTAATTGTTGGCAAAGGCAGTAGACAGCTCTGTTACTCAGTGACCTGAAATGTCCTCTTAGAAAAATATGTAGTATGAGGTTTTGATAAGAAAGGGATAGCTGTAACCTTAGAAAAAAAAACCTTAAATAGTTTGTGTATGTCCCACTCGAGTTAGTGAATGTTCTTGAACTTTCTTAAAGATTGCATTATTATGTCTTCTGTAGTCCTGTTAAAAAGGCACCCAGTTGCACTTGCCAGTGTGTTTGACAGAACCATCTTGGGGCTGTAGAGCAGCACCCTTCCACCCAAGTCAGCGCAGACAACTGAGAAGCGGCTATCTGAGAAGATCCTTTTTATTAATTAAATGTGACAGGAAGAGGGGTCAAGCTTCCTCTCCTCCAAAGAACAAAGCTGTCATGATGGAATAGTGTGCATATGCCCAGAGTTCCAGCATGTAGACTAATCCCAGGATGCAGTGCTTGGCTGCATTCCTGCATTCCAGCTCTGCTCCACACAGGCTGCCACTTTGAGGAGGAAAGGAGAACTTGGGTTGCTTCTGTTGGTGGACACAGCACATGAGGCTGTGACTTTGTAAGCACACATGCGCGTGTATGCACATGTGTCAGTGCCTTCCCATGAGATTTTGGGAATCTGGACTGAAATAGGATATAAGAGAAAATGCATTCCTTAGTGTCTTTGGGGGATTTTGTGTGGACCATGTCCTCACAGTATGTCTTGTGTTGGGTGTAGATCACAGGAGGGAAGGAAGAGGGAAGTCTTAGGAACAGGAGAACATTCCTGCCATGTCCCTGCACACCTGCCCAGCATCCTGCTGCAAACTCCTGTTTGGCCACGTCTGACCTGCACTCACTGTCTGCCCTGGCAGAAGGGCTGTTGTGTTGTAATCCATGGGCGGAATGTAGTACAAGGGTCAGAAGGCATTTTGAAATGTCATTTTCTCAGCCCCTTTGGGCCTCTTTCAGACTCTTTGTAGAAAGTGAGATCTCCATGCCCCTTTTCTGTTTTCCTACCTCCCTTCAGTAGGAAAAGATGTGAACTAAGTGTCACAGAGAGGCCTGGTCCTGACCTGCTGTGCAGAGATTATGTTCTAGCATAGTGGTTGGCACTTGGGCATCTTTGTCCCATGACAACAGCCTGAGGATGTGGGCATTGTGGCTGCTTCCCTAAGTGACCACAGATTCCAGCAGAGGCTTTTTTGTGGTTCAGAAGAGGTGCTGCAGGGAAGCAGAGTGCTTGGTCAGTTGGCAGAGGAGACCAAGAAAGCCTGGGAGCCATGCATACAGCTCCTTCCCCAGTGGTCCGAGGCACCCAGAATCCTGCTTTCCTTCCCCAGTGGTCCGAGGCACCCAGAATCCTGCTCTCAGACATGACGAGGCTGCTGAATGACTAGGTAGTAACTTTGCCCCGTGCTGTGCTGGAGCAAAAGCTGGTGAGACTGATATGATAGATCCTTCTTTCTCAGGCTGTTTCCCACTTCTTTTCCAGAACTGTTCCACAAGACTCCAACCCAGTGTCAGAGGTCTGGCCGTGTGTTGAATAGGAGACTCGAATTTGGGCTCCTTTGTCTGCAGCTGAACCCTTAGAGACAGTGATCCCTTTTGCCACATACTTGTAGTTGTGAATTTTTATGTGTAACATTGCTAAACTTCTGCCCACATCCCAGTGAAAAGAAGTGTAGAAGCTTGCCCTAGAATTATGTTCTCCCCTGCTACTCCCATCTGTAGTTGTCTTTTTGCACAGAGTGTAACCCTTCACGCAGTGTCATGGAGTTGATATACTTCTGGCTATTTGGGTTAGGGTTAGGGTTAGAGTTAGGGTTAGGGTTTTTTTTGTTTTTTGTTTTAGCTGGTTTAACTTTTCAAATAAGAAAATGACAATTTTCTTCATATTATTTGCTTATATTTGCCTAGTAGACTTTGAAATTATAGATCAATCTAGATCTTACAATTTTAAGGTTTTTAATTCTCTTGTTAGAAATAACTGGTTTTATCTTTTTTTCTGTAATCATGTGGGTCCAGTGATATAAGACCTCATTTTATATAAATGTCATGTTTTTTTCCCTAGAGAATTGGGAGTTCTAGGAGTAGTGGAGTGGAAAAAGGTTTTGATGGCACTTTTGATACAGATTCTATTTGCATAGCATTGTGACTGAAGAAAACTTGGTTGGTTTGTAAACCAATTCGGTAATGTGCCATAAAACATAACTGTATAAAAGAAGGTTTCTAATCATGTTTATTTAACTTAAAGATAGATGCTATTTTTAATGTATGGTACTGTTGTTCGTACATCAATTTGAGGTCTTTTGAGTGGGTCTGGAGCTTTAATGAATATTTCAATTGCAGGTTGTGCCAGGAACTCTTAAAGTGTTACTTGTCTTCCAAGTGATACATGTTGAGTGCTAAGCTTTCCAAGTGGATAAGGATTGTACTTCTAACATGACCTTTTTTGCTTTACAGAATTCAATTCGACATAATCTGTCCCTACACAGCAAATTCATTCGTGTGCAGAATGAAGGAACTGGAAAAAGTTCTTGGTGGATGCTCAATCCAGAAGGAGGCAAGAGTGGAAAGTCCCCAAGGAGAAGAGCCGCGTCCATGGACAACAACAGTAAATTTGCTAAGAGTCGAGGCCGAGCTGCTAAGAAAAAATCATCCCTCCAGTCTGGCCAAGAAGGCGCTGGTGACAGCCCTGGATCACAGTTTTCCAAATGGCCTGCGAGCCCTGGCTCTCACAGCAATGATGACTTTGATAACTGGAGTACATTTCGCCCTCGAACTAGCTCAAATGCTAGTACTATCAGTGGGAGACTCTCCCCCATTATGACAGAACAGGATGATCTGGGAGATGGGGATGTGCACTCTCTAGTGTACCCACCGTCTGCTGCGAAGATGGCTTCTACTCTGCCCAGTCTGTCTGAAATAAGCAATCCTGAAAACATGGAAAACCTGTTGGATAATCTCAACCTTCTGTCATCCCCAACACCATTAACTGTTTCAACCCAGTCTTCACCTGGCAGCATGATGCAGCAAACAACATGTTATTCCTTTGCACCGCCAAATACCAGTCTGAATTCCCCCAATCCAAACTACCAAAAATACACATATGGCCAATCCAGCATGAGCCCTTTGCCCCAGATGCCTATGCAAACACTTCAGGACAACAAATCTAGTTACGGAGGATTGAATCAGTATAACTGTGCCCCAGGACTCTTAAAGGAGTTACTTACTTCTGACTCTCCTCCCCATAATGACATTATGTCACCAGTTGACCCTGGGGTGGCTCAACCCAATAGCCGGGTCCTGGGCCAGAATGTGATGATGGGCCCTAATTCGGTCATGCCAACCTATGGCAACCAGGCATCTCATAACAAAATGATGACTCCCAACTCCCATACCCATCCTGGACATGCCCAGCCAACATCTGCAGTTAACGGGCGCTCCCTGCCCCATACAGTGAATACCATGCCTCATACCTCGAGTATGAGCCGCCTGACCCCAGTGAAGACACCTTTACAAGTGCCTCTTTCCCACCCCATGCAGATGAATGCTCTGGGCTATGCTTCAGTGAGCAGCTGCAACGGCTATGGCAGGACGGGCATTCTCCACCAGGAGAAGCTCCCAAGTGACTTGGATGGGATGTTTATTGAGCGTTTGGACTGTGACATGGAGTCCATCATTCGGAATGACCTCATGGATGGAGATACCTTGGATTTTAACTTTGACAATGTGTTGCCCAACCAAAGCTTCTCACACAGTGTCAAGACGACGACACACAGCTGGGTGTCAGGCTAAGCGTTAGTGAGCAGGTAAATTCACCCCAATATCAAAAGGCCTTTTGAAAAATAGAATTTAAAAGAGAGGACCACAGTAACTTGCCTTGTGTCTTCAGCACTTTTTTTTATGTCATCCGGCTGCCCCTTGCAGAAAAATGTCTTATTATTCATTCTCTGCCCCTCCCTTTACAGCTCATCAATTTTCCCTTCAAATTTAACCGTAACAAAGCTTTCTCCTACTGCTTTAAATATTGTCTTTTGACAGTTAGTGGCTGCATCTTTTTAGTAGCTCTTCAGTAAATAAATACATGATGCAAATCAAATATTGAAGTTTTTTAAATAGAATTTTTGTTATTGAATGATTTTAGAGCTATTTGAGAAAGGTCTCCCCCCCCCCCCGTATGTCTGTCACCATTTGTTAAATGAATTGATTTTAGTTTGACTGTATTTTTATTGTGTGTATGTTTTTTCCTAGGCTACAAAGTCATTCAGATTGTCTGACGGCAGGAACTGAGAGAAGCAGTCCAAAGATGTCCTTCACCCCATCCTTTTGGTTTTCTTGATTTAAAAAAAAAAAAAAAAAAAAATCTTCCTTTTTTCCTTTCATCAGAGTTGGCAGCAAAGTTACTTTTCCTGTACAGGATGTTTGCCTAATGTTTGCAGGTTATGTGCTGCTGTAGATAAGGACTGTGCCATTGGAAATTTCTTTACAATGAAGTGCCAAACTCACTACACCATATACTGCAGAAAAGACTTTTGGATCCTGGTATGCTTTCAGGTTTTGTATATAAACAGTAGATACAAAATTGTATTTGTGTTTTTGTTTTTTTAAATATCCATTTGGTCCGAGGAAAGTTTATACTGTTTTTGTAATACTGTGATCATGTCTTGATAAGTTAAACGTTTGTTTGTACTACCTGTGTTCTGCTGAAGTGATGAATCACGAAAGACTGAGCTCCGCTACACTTCCACTGAGCGACTTTGGACCTGTTCACATGCACAGGATTCACATGAGAACCAAGTAGCCTGTTACCAATCTGCTGAGTTCATGGACTTGTCAAACTTTTGGGGGGAAAATAGATTAAGCGCCAGCCTTGTATAGGTCTTTTCTATTTTTTTTATTTTGTTATTTGCAAATTTGTAAAAACACGTAAAATGGTTCTAATTTCCAGATAAATGATTTTTGATGTCATTGTTGGGACTTGAGATCATTTTTGGAATAGATATTGAACTGTAATGTTTTCTTAAAACGAGAGTCTACTTTGTTACATTGTCTGCTTGTAAATTTGTGGCATCATAGGTATTTTCTGGGACAGCATTCATAATTTTCATTTTGTATTTCTAACTGGATTAGTACTAATTTTATATGTGCTTAACTGGTTTGTATACTTTGGGATGCTACTTGGTGGTGTTTCTGACTAATCTTAAATCATTGTAATTAGTACTTGCATACTCAATGTTTTTAGCCCTGTTTGGGCAGGAAAGTGATGTACAAACACTTTGCGTTTTGTATTTAGAAGAACTAAATATGTTTTTATGTATGTATTTTAAAGAAATTGCACCTGCTTCTATTATTTGTGAACTGTGTGCACTGCATAGCGTCTCCTGTGGTAGATACCTATATGTTGCATTGTTACAGTTACTTCTGGGAGGCCTCATAATGTTTGTAGATCAGAAAGGGAGACCTACATGTAAAATAATTCTGATATGTCCAACTGGCAGTCTTGGTCGACTGAGCCATTTTGAGTGTGCTTTTAGCAAAAATGACCCTAAAATCTCTGTGCTTTTGTTTCAGTCCAGGTTGGGGTTGGTTTTGTAGCTCTGCCTTGAGGAATCACGTTGCTCCTCACTTTCCATCACTCTTTATTCCATCTTTCAAAGTTTTAAGTTAAAGGAGGAAGGTTTGTTTTAGGTTTGTTTTAAAGAGATTTGTTTTAGAATGGTTGTATTTCTAAGTAGAGATGTCTCTCAAGTGAACTTGAACTCATTTAAAAGTAGGGGCAATTAATTTGAAAACCAACCAACTAGCTTTAAGTTACAGATTTGAAGTGACTTTAAAAGCTTTATCCTAGGTTGAGAATTTGAGTATTTCTTCAGCCTTTAGCAACCTATACTATACTACAATCATGGTATTTCATTACTTCACAGTTACTAAGTAACAGACAGATCAGGTCAGTTGGCATTGCCTCCCATTCACTCCATTACTGTTTCAGGCATGTGGAATGCCCAGGCTCATCAGGAAAGAAGGAACAGTGCACAGCAGGGTGGGTTCTCTCATCTTCTTGAGAAGACTGGTTTCTCTGTACACAGTCCAAATCACACTTGCTGCTTTTTCTTGTACGTTAATTGCATCCCTCTTGGTATGTTTTTTCCCTCATGTATAACACGAACACAAGTGTTCCTGAAAGGCCAGCTGCATGCTAAACTTTCTGCCACAATTTTCAGTATTTCAAACACTTGTAATCACCCCTCTGACCATCTTTTTGACCTCTCCTAAATATGGCTTAGTTTAGAAACCCATTTTTCTGTAAGAAGTGCCTCCTGTGTCATAGAAAGTTTCAGTGTCAAGAGAACTTGTGCTCACTTCTGCTCCCCTGTCCCTTCTTCCCTTTGTTCCCTCTCTTCTCCCCTATAAACCATTGCTTCATTGTTATAGAAGGAGCCTTAGAGCTCCTCTTCGCAGGCAACCAACGGCCGCAGAAATCACCATTAAAACCTTGCTCCTTCTGAAGTGACTTTGGAAGATCTTTCTCTTGAGCCCATTTTCCTTTGGGTTGAAATCCTAACGTGAATCCTGAGTAGCTCTCTGGGGTACAGTGAAGTCCAGGGAAAGGCGTCTATTTTGAAAACAAACATCATGTGGCCTCTGGGAGTTCTTTTTCTATAAGAATACTGACTTTCTGGGGTAATTAGTATACTATTGTACATGATTGCTTTGTGAAATGTGCATACGATATCACCTATGCAGCCTTGTTTGATTTATTTCCTCCAGTTTGTACTGTTATTAAAAGCGCATTGTATTATAGAGCTATTCAGATATTTTAAATATAAAGATGTATTGTTTCCGTAATATAGATGTATGGAATATATTTAGGAAATAGGTGCATTACTTGGAAAGTTCTCCTTTGACAAACTGACAAATTGTAGGTTAATTAGTAGATGTTGTATCCCAGTGAGCAGTAAATCAAGGGAACATCCTAAGATGAGGATAAGGACACTTGAAATGGAAATAGTCATCCAAAAGTGTACAATTTGGGCTTACTCAACTGCTGGGTTTATATTACCAGTCCTCCCCCTTACCTCTCTAAAACTCGAAATTCTTTGAGTTCTTAAGAATTTCTAACTTACCACGGATTTTAGATGAGAAATTTCTCTTGTGGTTTCAGTTTGGGAATAATGGGTAAAATGTGCAGTGTTGTATACAGACAGAGCAGCCTGGCATTCTGATAGCCCCTCCTTGAGGTGGGGGCCAGCCTGGCACTGTGGCCGGGTGGCCGTGTAAGTCCCATCAGGATAGTCACACTCTCCCAGCTTTGCCACCGAGCTTAGTAACAGTGCAGATTCCATGTTTCTGTTTCGATACTCTGAGAAGTGCCTGATGACGCTGATGTACTTACAGGTACAAGAACAATCTTTGCTATAATTGTATAAAGCCATAAATGTATATAAATTATCTTTAAATGGTTTGGTGTCTTTCTTTCCTAATTGTTCAGAGTAATCTCTTTACGAGGAATTTGTTTGTTTGTTTGTTTAGGTATCAAGTGCTTGTCCACCATAGTATCGTGGTTTATTCAGAACTGGTATTCCCTTTGGAGGAAGGGGGTAACAGTTCCTCTAGGATCAAACCATGGTCCCTGGAGACAAAGCATAGTACAATCTGTGATAACAATCAATCTTGGAGCACCTTAAACCTCATCCAGTCCAGTGATCCTGAGGCATATTAACCCCTACAGCAGGATAGGCTGTTAGAGGCAAAAACCAACTGTAAAGCAAGTTTAGAAGGATCCTAGATATGCATGCCACGAGACCTTTCCAGTGCCAGACATGCCCCTGTCGTGACTACACACTTTGCTGAAGGAGGATTAGTCCTTTCAGTGACTGCAATTCTGAAGTTTCCCTGTTCTTTGCAGAAAACGTCTGAAAGATGACATAGGGTTCCATTCGTGTGGCTAAAAAGTAATTTAAAACAAAGCCAAAGCCAGTCTTGCTTCCTTCTCATTCTGTCCTAGGCAAGCAAGGGAATGAGTTGTAGTAACAAGGAAGTAAAGACTGCCGTCATATTTTATCTTTTTAGACACCAGATCAGTCAGCTTTTAGGATGGTTTTCCCCTCTTCCTGCAATGGGACCCTCTCTTTTAAAAGACATTAATCAGAAGCTCAATGTGTGGAACGACAGAAATACCTACTCCTGGGTTGATGTGAGGCTTACGAGATTAGTTTGAAAACCCTCATCTAGTCCAATGCGGGGGTGGGGGTGAGACCTAGATTATACTATGGCCAGAACTCAAACTGCTGCCTCTTTTTCATGATCCTCGGTATATTTATGCAAAATGTCCCCCGGTTTTGCATTACTTGGTTAGGGGCTGCAAGCAACCCAGCAGGAAAGTCTCCCTGGTAAATCCACAGGCAGAGCTTAGTGCTCGTCTCTCTAGGTGGAGGGGCTTAATATCTAGGTCCCCTGCTCTGGCCAGAGATGACAGTAGAATTGGGGTGTGGACCCAGGATTGTTTCTTGACCTGTGAACCAGCCAAACCAGAGGACTTTGCCTTGGCTTTGTTTTTCCATTTTTGAGACAACCTGTCACTATGATAATGCTAGTTAACTTTACAAGGTTGGTGTGTTTAAGCTGGATAGGTAGAGAGATGAACCCAGAAATACAGCAAGTGGCAGGCTTTGAAGTAGGCATTGTCACCTATATATTGAATCTCATTTGATAGGGGATTGAACTTGTGACCTCACACTCGCCAGGCAGGCACTTAATCCCCGGCCCCTAGAGGCTGGGAACTCTAGTTGAGCGGAAGCCTCTAAAATGAGAGTGTATTCCTGGTAGAGTTTTGAATTATGATTTTTATTTGACTTATTTTGGTGTAAAAAATACTGTGGTGGCTAATAACATGCCTGCTTTCAGGTTTTACTGGAAGGTGAAATTTCTGGTTGGGTAGAAAATGCAGTAGGTGTGTTTTGGGTTGAAGGAAGAAGGGAGGCTGGTAGGTCGTAGAGGTAGTGGACGGTATATTGGGAAACCACACATGAAATGGAGCCTACCAGGGTAAGAGCTGAAGGCTTGAGGATCCTTTGACCAAAGAAGCTACAGTGTGTTTGAATACCTACAGGTTTTCAGGTTTTCATACCTTTCAGGTTTTGAAGCCAGCTGGCAAAGGAAGCTTTGGTGGGCAGGGGCATGCCAGGAATCAAATTTGGGGCCTTGTGCTTAGAGGAAGCCTTTTGTTCAGGTGCTTAGCTTTGGCAGTTTGGCTATGACAGGAAGAAGCTCCATACTGAGAAGGCATTCACCTGTTACAGGAAGGAGGACAAAACAGATTGGGGCCAGCTTCCCTAGACTTAGGCCAACTGTGCTTAGCTTGATTAGTGGCAGGACATTCCTGTTAACCCAAATACTCTCCATGAACTCAGAAGCTAAAAGACATTTCTGACCATTATTGGTGTCTTTGTTCACAGGTGCTAAACATGGGTCTTGTTTTTGCTGGAAGCCACTGTTGGAAAGTAGAGACTTGCATTCTTGTTGAAGAAGGACATCTTCACTTATCCCATGAACTATAGTCCCCAGATTAGCAACTTTTTTGGGGGGGGGTACTGGGGATTGAACTCACAACCTCGCAATTACCAAGCAAGTGCTGGAGCTGCTGAGCTAAATCCCCAGCCCCAATTAGCAACTTTGTGAATTGTCACAAATCAAAAGTTGAGCTGGGTGTGGTGGTGCATGCCTATAATCCCAGCATTTGGGAGGGTGAGGCAGGAAGATCATCATGAGTTTGAGACCAACCTGGGTGTCTTAGTTACTTTTTACTCGTCGCTGAGACAAAATACCTGTTGCCCAAAGCTGGGAAAGGAAAGGTTTATTTCTTACAGTTTTTGGAGGTTTCAGTCCATACTCAGTTGGCTGCAAGGCAGGGTGGCATGGCGGGGCTGCAGTTCATGGCAGCTGCAAACAGCAAAGCCGAAAACAGCAAGAGAGAGAGATACACACCTTCTTCCTGCCATTACATCACATCCTGGCTCCACCCCCTGGGAAGGTGTATCACTGACAACACCAGTCCAAGCACTAGACAATGAACCAATCACAAATGCACAATGCAAATACATGAGGCCTGGGGGCCACCGACATAAACCATGACACGGCTACATAGCAAGGCACTGTCTTCAGAAAAGAGTCCCCAAGCCCTAAAAGTTGGTTGGTTTTTAGTTGCTGAAGTGTCTGCAAACATCTTTGGGGGTGTGACTTCTTTGCCTGACTGAGTTGACTCGAAACAGCTGCTTCCAATAGGCACCTGGTGGGCCATGTAAAACTAGGTTTTTCTGCCTGGGTGACAGTTCTCCCACAGGATAGAGGGGAGGTGCTTTTGCACATCAGCGCCTAGTTGTAGAATAAGCCAGAGATCCCCTTACTTAATCCTGTGCTGGTGCTGAGGACACTGGCGTGTTTGCAGAGTGGGAAGTTTACCTATGCTAAGGCAGTGATTTCCTCACAGGTAAGTTGAGGATGCCGTCTGCCACCTGCCTCACAGGTTCGATGTGAGGATTAGAGGGTGAGATACTGTCAGTGAGTAAGTGGCCTCCTGTGTTGGGGAGAAGCAGCTCCTGTGAGTTGGTGTTGCTTACAAAATAAGAAACCTTGAGGACTTGTTTCTTTAGTGGGGCTCCTGGTCAGCCTCTTGATGCAGGATTATGTGGGTGAGTTGCTTGGTTCTTTCCTAGTGGCTTTCTGTGTGTGTATGTGTTGTCCTGCCATCTTTTAAGCAAGGAAATGTGTGGGCAGTTTACCAGAGCCTGTGCTCCAGGAGACATGCGGGATCCTATGCTCTTAGAAACTTCAGAAATACCCCAGGAAGTTCTCTGCGGTGCGGTGCTTCTGTACTAAAGGTATTTTGAAATGGTTTAGCTTGCTTGGCCTTGGCCTTACCCCAGTCTAGGGTACTCTGGAGTCTCCAACTCCATGTGCCCTTTCTGGGCTGTCCATTTGTAAAGTTGAGGAGGAAGGAAAGAGAGCCACTGTCGGGCCCACTGCAATGCTGGAATGTACTTCCAAGATTGAATGACTAAACTTGTGGGAATTTTGTGAGCTGATTTTAAATACTCCATTGCTAACAAACTAGATAAACTATTAATTAGATATACAAATAATAGTAAATACTCATCACTTCTAGTGATTATGTTTTACTCTGGTAAACTGTAAGGGCTGTGTAATAATCACAGCTCTGTAAGGACACGGAATGGTGTGCTGCTGCCCTGTGGACGCCGAAGTTTCAGCTCATGACTAATCTGAGGATGAAAAGCAGTTTAACAGTTGAATCATGTCATACAGGTTTATCGGGAAAAGAGTTAGTGGGTTGGAGTGTATAAGTGGGAACAGCTACATCTGCTTAGTTGAGTTACTGTGATAATTAAGTGACCTGGTCAGCCCCTCCAAGTGTCCAGAACACAGCAGTGGGTTCAAAAAACAGACGTGGTCAAATACTCCAGTTTGCCTGAGACAGGCAGTAGTCCCTACATAATTATTAAAAGCCCCCTCTTGTTACTCTCAGAGTGTTTGAATTTAGGGATGTATGATGTCTTAGTTACTTTCCTTGTTGTGGGGACAAAATACTCTGGGATACGTAAAGTAAAAGAAGGAAAGGTTTATGTGGCTTGTAGTTCATAGAGGTTGCAGTCCACAGTTGGCCGGTTCCAACGCAGGGTAGTGTAGCAGAAGGACACCACAGTGGAGAAAGGTCCATGGCAAGCAGGAAGGCCAGAGCACCTGGGGGTGAGGGAGTGGGGCGGGGGATGGGATGTAACACTCCCTTAATCTAGGCTGGAACTATGCCAAACCCATTGTGGAGTGATTTACTGTCTCACACACTTGATCCCAGCACCACACACTAGATCAGCTGCACGTGAGAAGCAGCCCCCCACAGACTGCATGAGGCTTTGGGGGGGCATCTAGACGTAACCCATAACAAGGGTAAGATGGCTGTGGTCGATGTGTCACCCCATTGATTACCAGGGTTGACTTGGCTGATCTGGCCGGCTCAGTGGGTGTCCCCCTCCTCACTGCGCCATGTGTCTCCTGAGAATGTGCTGGGATGAAGAGGACAGCTTGCCCTCAGAAAGGAGACCTGTTCTCTGAGCAAGGGTGTACGAACAACTGCACTCCCCTTCTAGAATCACCTACCAAGCTCTCAGGTGGTTCAGGTTTGAGTGGTCAATATGTCCAGCCTGTCAACAAATGACTGGTTTCACATTAACTGCTTCCTGGAACCCTGACCTCGGATTTATCAAGAATCCCCGTGGGTGAGGGGACTTGAGATCCCCATGAAAGAAGCCATTGTGACCTAGAGGGTTATTCTGAAGGAATATTAGCCTGACTCTCCACATGCCACTTACTCTGTGGCATGGACTGAGGTCTGAGTGTGCATTCCCAGGATTCATCCATTGGAATCCTCACCGGCAATATGGTGGTATTAGGAGGTGGGGCCTTGGAGAGATGATTGGGTTTCAAGAGTGGAACTCTAACAAACAGAATCAGTGTCTTTATAATAAAGCTAGATCCTACACCTAGTGGGAGAACACAGCAAGAAGCTGCCATCTCTGGGAAACATGTCAGACAGTAAATCCGCTGGCACTTCCCAGCTTCCAGAACCATGGGGAAATAAATTTGTATTGTTTGCAAACTTCCGAAGTCTGTGGTATTTTGTTATAGCAGCCAGGATGGATTGAGGCATCAGGCAAAGACCTTCCCAACCTTCCTCTGCATTCCTCTCCCCTACTTGTGCGCTGGTCACACTCAGTATGTCTCCAGCCTCATCATGTGCTGGAAAGTCTGTTTGTCCTCTGGCTTTGATTGCCCTCCCTTATCAATCAGGGTCCCACTCAGCCTGTGCCCTGCAAGCCCTCCCCAGTAACTGGAGCGTATAGGATCTCTTCTAAATAGAGACCTGGGGCTCTGTTTAGGTCGGGCCTTATGCTACTCATCCTCCTGAGGAAGCTCGTGCATGTTATTTTTGTTGTTTTCTTTTGGTCCTGGGGATCAAACTCATGACCTTGCATTTACCAGGCAAGTGCTGTGTCACTGAACTATGTCCCTGGCTGTATGTCATTTTTAAAAGAAGGTAGTTGATTCTCTGTGAGATGAAATTTTCCCTACTTCATGTCAACATATAAACATCTATACACAAATATCTACACACAGACATCTACGTCAGTGTTCAAACATGTACAAAATGAATTCCTGAAGTCACACAATTCTATTTAGAAATAATTGTGGAGTTGTGATGAAACACACCTTTGACAGAAAATTTCATTTATTCTTGTAAACACATTTTCATAGACCTCAAAAGTTCTTTTGAATCTTAGGGGCTATATTTTACATCATTACCTTTTAGGTTTCTTTTCCCTTCTTTTTGGTTTTTATTTTTTTGTTTTAAGTAATTGGTGTTCCATTAAAGGCATGGATACAATTTTTAAAACCCTGGATAGAGCTGACTGGAAGCATTTTAACAGTTGCATGGAACCTTGTACAACCACCACGTGCCTGTTTTCCAAAACCAATGTCCTTGCCTTTTGTTAAAAAAAAAAATCACATGATTAAAAAATAGATGACTAGCAGTAATTCTGTTGTCACATGGTTACTGGCAGGAGTAGAGAGAGGAAGACATGTGAAAAATACTTAATTGGAGCCCTCAGCCACACCAATCGGTAGACCTTCTGGAGTAAATAGTTTCCTTTGTCATTTCTGAGTAACTATAAAAAGGCTTCAAAATGTTTCCAGGCCTGAGTGTTCTGTTGTGTAATACTTTTGAAGTCTCAGTTACCTTACTGTGTTCCAGGAGTTGGCTCAAAATCCAGTCACTCATCCCCCACCCCCACCTCGCACTCCATTGGATCTCGGTGTTAAGGAAACTGATACGAAAATTCAGTCTTGTGGACAATAATTCTTCTTTGGGGTTGGAACTTCTTAACGTGTTTGATGACAAAAAGAAATTTACGTCAGCTTTGGATCCCAAAGGTGCCTTTTTGACTTCCATTGGAAGTCTCTCTGAAATCCAATTCCCTCTGCTGGGGAATCTGAGG
>PVJX010037808.1:0-16718 GCA_004027295.1 Dolichotis patagonum
TTGGGATTTGAATATGTGTGATAGTTTAAACAAAATTTTTCTATCAAAAATGAGATATTATAGTACCCATTGATCATTTTCTGTTATTCGGTTCAGAAAGCCCTGTAATTCTTTCACTCTTTGCATGGCTTTATACTATTTTGTTATGTTTGATATTATTGTATTTGAAACTATGCTCAACTATAGCAGAGTAAGAGATGTTGTGATAGCTACTGTTAATATCCGTTTGTCTTATTGTAAAGTACTGTGTTGCCTATGTTGTCCTGTTCTGATCTGCTCTGTTCTGCCCTCTTTTGTTTTATTCTTTAAAATAAAATTTAAAAAATTAAAAAAATGGACATAACATGTATATAACTTATTTCCAATTAACAATAAATAGAAGGCACTTTTACAAACATTCTGGAAAAGGTAACTGAAGTTTTATTTAATGGCAAAGTTCAAGAACGCCTCATAATGGAGGAGTGTAAATCTTGCTTGTCACTTGTATTTTCTTCCATGTGGGAACATTCTACTAAAACAATGTATTTTTCCTCTCTTTATCAATTGATGGACTTGTTTTTGTGAAGAATGATGAAGACATGGAACAAATTACATGATTAATAATTTAGGGATAACAGAGAAAGTCTTGTATGGTTTCATTCTTTCTGTTACCCTTCCTTACAACTTCTCACATTCTTGTTTTATCTTGGCAATACCTGCTGTGAGAATCGCATCCATTTAACTTTATGCATTCACTTGAGTTGATTCAGAAATTAGACTTTTAGAATAACAGTTGGTAGGCTCATAAGCAATAGGCATTACGACAATAGCATTAAAAAATTAGAGAAGTTGACACCTATGGACAAGTCAAATAACTTAAGATTTATTCTTCATTGACCCTGGTCACATGAGATTTTTAACTCAAGTGCCATTGTAACTTCTGTTTTTTGCAAACAAAATACAGAGGTGAAATATGGAATTCTAGAAACTGAATAAAAGTAATGAATAAAAGAATATTTTGAAGATTGGAAACACAATCAACTAGAATAAGACAGAAGATCCTGGATGTTTATTAGTTTCAAATATATTAGGCAAAATGGAATTTGTTGACATTTTTGACAAAAATATTTTTACTGTAGTGAGTGGTACAGAGGAAATGACATGGTATCTTGAGGACACACAGGGTGAGAAAGATGAGAAAAGTTTTTGAAAAATCTTGTTTCAAAATGTGCCAAAAGTGTGTGGATTATAGTTACAGTGTGATTATTTCTAGATGTGAAATGTAGCATTTGTGTAGGATGATACAAATTACTAGGAAGACAATACTCAGTGTTCTAATTATTGTAACTGTCCTAATAACCTGTTTTGAAACTCTGTTACATTGTTATTTTTATTTTTTTCTCTTTAAAACAACAGCGATGGAATGGAGAGACAAATTGAGGAAGCACAAAAGAGGAAAATAAAAGAAGAAATAAATCAAATGTGTAATTTAATGGACAGGAAATCTAAATACATTAAAGATGATCACTATGCTATACTGAAAAACCAAATGTTTGACTTCATTATTGTAATGAATAAGAGTAGTGTTTATTGTATTCAGGAATTTTGCTGAATGATTAGATTATAGCTGCACTTATAAGGAGTGTATGGAAGAAAGGATGCATATGTATCTCACATATCTATGCATTTTATGCCTTAACATAAAAATGAAGAGCAGATGGTCATGTCACATAATAGTTTTTCTATATTTATATAATTTCTGGCTGTCATTTATGTCAGTGGCCCCCAAGACTTGTGCAATTATGCGTTTGTGATTGCTGTGACCATAGCCTGACCACTCTACAGGCTTTAGAAATGGCTTGTGGTCAGAGTTTGGAAAGGTTCGGAGATGTTGCCTGAATGCACAGAGCTGGAATAGCTTAGGCTGTTTTGTAGAGGAGATTCTGGTCATAGCTCAGGAGACCAGAAGGTGGATAAAAAGCCTGCTGGTAAAGACCAGGCTCAGGAAGTTTCTGTTGGAATGGACTACATCAGTTGTTGGACTCCAATTGATGTGTGTTATGGTTTAGCAGAAAGTTTGTCTGCACTTTCCCCATGTCCAGATTGTCTGAGATTAAGGGTGGTGGACTGAATAGTCTGTGAGAAGAAATTTCAAGGCAGCCAAAAGTTGAGGCTGTGGCATGGCTATTGTTGGGGGCTCTCACCCAGATTTATGTTATGAATCAAGAGCAAATAGCTCAGAGGCTAATTTAAAATGTTGTGAGTTTGGCCAGAAGGAAAAATCTAGTAAAGCTGTGGATTGTAAAGATAGATCTGAGACTTTGATTGCTGAGAAGGAACAGAGAAATAAAAAAGTTGGCCAGAGGGCATCCCAGGAAGCAGTGGGTCTCCACCCTTTGTAGCCTCAAACTGCAAAAGTGAAAGACTGTTTAGAGGAGAAAGCTGCAGGGCACCATGCTCCAGAATGGCAACAGAGGCCACATGAGGTTCCAAAATGGTGGCAGCTGTACCAAGTTCCAGAATGCCAGCAACATAGAAAAGGTTTTCCTCACAATTAGGCTCACAAAGCCCAGCAAGCCAGGCACTTGACCCCTACATCCAAGAGAGAGAAAAGCCTGGCTACTGCTCCAGCTGGCAGCAAACCTTGGCAGCATCCACTTGGCACTGATTGCAGGTGCAAGGAAAATGCAGAAATTCTGAGGATAAGATGGCTTCTACCCATCTGGAAGGCTGAGCAGTGTGCCCCTGAAAGAGCAATATGTAAAGATGTAAGGACAAAGCCAAAGGTGCAGTGGAGACCCCAGAAGTTTGAAAAAGCCAGTAATGTGGATCATCCAAGAAAAGCTTCCAAAACTGAGCAGAGGGCCTAAGACAGAAGCTATAGGAGCTGAAATCCCTAGAAGTGCAGTGTGGGTGGAATCACCCAAGCCTTTTGGTGCTTGCAACCAGATTGCTTCAAATGCTGAGCATGGAACTCTAGGATTTAATGTTCACCCTGCTGGATGTTGGACTTGCTTTGTTTCCAATGCTTTGTATTCCCCTGTGTAACTTTTGGAATGGGAATGTTTATCTTGTGACTTTGCATTTTGGAAATGTTTAACCTGTTTCATTTGTACAGGGGGTTACAGTTAAGAGTTTGCCATAGATCTGGAGGAGACTTGGGATTTGGACTTTTCAACAATGCTGAAACTGCTAGGACTTTGGCAAATCTTGGAGATGGACTAAATGTCTTTTGTATAAAGGATGTGCATGAGTCGTTGGGGGCAAGGAGGGGGAATGTTATGGAATGTCAGTGGCCCCCACACCTCATGCAATTTTGCGTTTTTGATTGTTTAATGGTCTAGCACTCAGATTAGTGGTGTGAGTGCTACACCTGCCTAGGGGTGGAGCCAGGATATGATGTAATGGTGGGAAGAAGTGTGTATTACTCTCTTGCCAGTTCACACCTTGCTGTTTGCAGCCAGCAGTGAATGGTGGCCCACTATGCCACACTGCCACTTGGAGCCAACTGTGTATGGACTGAAACATCCAAGAACTATGAGAAATAAACCTTTCCTCCCCTAACTTTGGGCATCAGGTATTTTGTGCCAGGGATGAGAAGAAATAACTAAGACATTAGCTGTGTAAATAATTACATAAGGGTTGGCAAAAAGAGCAAACACTGTGCAATAATTTTTACATATATATTTAGATGGATAGATAGGTAGTTAAATAGATACATAGATGAGCTTATATATATATATGGAAAATAAATAATGTGTAACATAAGAATGATTATAAAGCTATGTTTGTGTATGATGATTTAAACTACTACATTTATTGGGTTGCAAAAAATGATATTAGGCTATTTAGTGTGAGTTGAAAAATATATTTATGTTTATATCACACAACATGCAATTATCAAAACTATATATGATCTAATATTAAAAATAAAAAATCTTATGCTAAAAGCAAAAATAGTAATTGAAATATTTACTCTGATGAGTAAGAATTTTTTAAAAATAATGATTAATAAAAATTTTTGAAATATATATATTCATTCTCTGTATTTGAAAAGCTGATAACCTGCTGTGTTAAAAAGCTAGATTTTAGACAATGTAAAATATTGCCAGAGCATTCATTTTAAAATTCAAAGAGTAACACCTTCAGCAAATGAAACATCTCTATGTAGACCTTTGCTCTGGGGAAACTATAAATAATTCATTGTTTAGAGTTCACAATCACAATATACTCTTGAACTCAAGGTGAAGTTAAGAGTCACACTACATATGTGGTCAAAAATTCAAAAAAATAAAATATATTTGAATTTTTACAGATCATGTAATATTTCTGTCTTTTTCAGAAGAAAATTCAAATTATCTACTTCAATATAATTTAACTATGGCATTTAAAATACTCAAAAGACAAAATCCCAAGGAATGTGAAATCCTAAACAGAAGTTATACATGTAAGCTTCGTCAACACACATTAACAGAAATCATATGTATCAGATCAGACTCCAGGAGACTGCTTCTTGGAATTCTCAGACTTTAAGATATAAGTGTCTATGTTTAATATCATGAAGCAATAGAAAAGCATATTGAAACATCAATTTTGGTAAAGAAATAAATGTGAATAATAAAAAATGATGGGAAATGAAAATCCAAACAATTTAAATACAATTTTATAATAGAAATTTATACATATGCATTTCATTGTAATGAACCAACCACAGTGTAATTAGTGAACAAATTAAGCAACAAAAGGAGATTTAGTAAGATGATCTTATGATGTGACAAAATTTCAAATATTGTATTATAGTATTCTCAAAGGAAAAAATATACAAGATGCTTGTAACTTAGGAAATGATAACATATATCTAATCAGTAGTCTACACAGGAAAACCCAGGAATAAATTAAGAGATAAAAATTGTAGAAAAATCAAGACCAAACAATTATTTGGAACTCATAAAATGCTCATATATAAATTCAGGAGGGCCAGCAAATTCCTAGTATAACAGAAAGAAATATATTTGCATTAGTTACCATCAGTTAGAATACTTGCAAGGAGAAAATAACAAGTGAAGGTAAAATGCTTCTAAAAGCTTACGGAATATGCATGCAACACTGTTACACTATATCATCATATGAATGGTAATCCTGATACATCAACCTGATTGTGTTAAGAAAAAAAAAAGAACAATTAATCCTCAGTAGACAAGAAAAGAACACATTTGGGTGTGTCTGAGTGGATGGGAGAGGTGGACCTTGGGTACTGGATTTGGTGGCATGGCCTTTACTCTCTGGACCTCCTCGCCAGGTCTGCTTCCTGTTTGCAAGAGCTAAGCAGCTTCATTCTGTCACACACCTCTCCCATGATATTTCTGCCTTGGTGCCATCTATTCATGGACTGAATCCTCTGATATTGTGAGCCAAACTAAACCTTCCATCCTTTAAATTGTGGGTATCAGATATTACACTCCGGTAATGCGAAAGCTGACTGATACACATGAATAACCTGAAAGAAATTTTCCCAGAACTTTAACAAATAACTCAAAAGATTCTATTATAAGTACACTTAACAAATATAAACTAAAATATATTTAAACAATTAAAATACGACAATAGCTAATCCAGTAGATCAAATCAATAAATGAACATTAATTTTTTAAATGGAAATTTTGGAGTTGAAAATTTTTGTGACCAAAATAAAATAGTCACAAGAGAGATTTGATAGATTTTTTGATTGCACAGAAATATCAGAGAATTTGATGGTAAATTAATATTGTTATGCACTTTGAAGAACAGAGTATTAAGAACAACATGAGACACAAAAGGACATCTTAATAAAAACTGTTCACTACTATGCTTTTATCAATAAATATTACTTAACAGTAAATTATATTTTTAAATAACTGGCTAGCCTGGTTATGCATTAGAAGAAACATACAGAGCCCCTAGTTCACTGACTTGAAAAATAAATTCAAAATGATTTAAAGATTTAGGAGTAATACCTGGAACATTAAAATTACTAGAAGGGGATGTGCTGGGAGGGGGTCTCTATGGTATTTCTCTGAGCAAAATGTTTTTCACTATAATCCTAAAATTATAGGCAACAAAAGGAAAAAGTGAAAAATGGTATTTGCATGAAACTAAAAAGTTAGGAATAGAAAAACACACATCAGCAGAGCAAACTACATAGTAGGAGAAAATATTTGCAACGTATACATCTGATAAAGGGGTGAGAGCCACATTATATGTGGAACTCAAGACCTGAATAGAATAATGATGTAACCTGATTTAAAAACAAGCAGAAGAACTAAAATGATATTTCTCAAAAGAAGACATACGAAGAGCCAACAGGAATAAAAGAAAATGCCTGATATCACCAATTACCCACAATATGACAATCTAAACTAGAGTGAGATATTAGATTACAATTCCAGAGGTTGAGGATGTTTGAGAAGCAGAAGGGGTAGAGAAGGTTGATCATTAGAAAAAATTTCTGGTGCTCCATTGTACAATAAGGTAACTATAGGTAATGATGATGCATGGTCTTTTGTAAGCCAGAGGAAAGGATTTTGTATTTTTCATCATAAATAAATGCTTAATGTTGGAAGAGTTAGCTATATTTACCCTGATTTGAATATTACATAATGTAAACATTTATTAAAAATCATATGATACCTCATCCAGGCTTACAGTTGTTATGTTTCTGCTATAAATTTACAAAGAAAAATCAAAGATGATACATGCATGTAAATATTGGTTAGAATGTGGAGAAAAAGAAACCCAAGTACATTACTGATGAGAATATAAATTATTACAGACTTAGGTTTCCTCTCTGTGTATGTATCAAAGGAAACAAAATCAGAATGTGGTAGAGATACTTTCACTCTTATGTTCAATGTAGCATTATTAAGAATAGTCTAGAAATGGAAGCATTCTAAATGTCCATAAATGGTTGAGTGGGTAAATAATGTCCTAAAGGCACAGAACAAAAAAGTCTTAGAAGAAAATCCTAGCATTTGTGAGAATGTGAATGAACTTGGAGAACATTAAGTGAACAAAAATAGACCAAGCACAGAAAAGCAAACACTATATAATCTCACTTACGTGTGGACTCTTAAAAACATCAGAGGCCCTCGGACCTTGGCTCACACCTCTGGGAACTTCCTGTGGGACGCCCACCAGCCCTGAGAAAGCTTGCCACCCTCAGACCTTCGCCCGCCCCTCCCTGCCCTTCCTGTGTGACTCCCCCCAGCCCTGAGGAATGCACGCCACCCTCAGACCTTGGCCCATGCCTCCATGCACTTCCTGTGGGACTCCCACAGGCCCTGAGGAACACATGCTGCCCTTGGACCTTGGCCTGCACCTAGCTTGCACCGTGCTTCCTGTGTGCCCTGTGGACACCCAGACTGACACCACCAACCTGCTCTTCAGCCCAGGACTGCCTAAATCACCACACTGCACTTCCCGCATGCCCTGCAGACACCTGGACTGATGCCATCGATGGCCCCTCAGCCCAGAACCAACCTATGCTGCTGTGCCATGCTTCCCGCATGCCCAGTGGACTCCCAGGCCCAGGAGACCTACTGGTCCCTCAGGGATCTTCATTACCTCCTGGACTTAATACTGCTCTTGATCTTCAGCTCCTACCCTTTCTTCCAGAACCTTGGACTACAGTGGATTAACTGTGCTAGCTTGAAGGGAGATTCAGTAACAGCTGCAACCATATATAAGATCTCATCAGGCTCCAGTCAGTGTGGTGAGTATGCCCCTAAACAGAGGTGTACGGTGGGTAAATAGGGCCAGTAGTAAAGCTCCCTCCAACTAACTGTAAGACTTTGGTAAGTATGGCAGGAGCGTGGGTAACTCCTTCCTGCACACAGAGAACATCAGGCAAGCTGAGGAGTGTGCCAATAAGCACTCCTCCAACTTGGAGAAACTCAAAAGGGCCTATGAGACACACAGGCACACAAAAGGAACACAGCAGGTCCTCAGCCAACACAAACACTATAGATAGGGACATTTGATTACCTGGAATAACCTGAAGATAAAGTAACAAAAGGAAATAAATTTTGACCTACATCAATACTACTAGGCTTGTCAGCCTTGGAAGAATATAGGACTCACCCAACAGGCCCTGCAGCAAGAAGTCATGTGACTGGCTCACCTCTTCACTGTGGGACCCAGCAACTGGACAAACATCAACCTTACAGTGGAACCCCAAGATACACACTACCAACAGCTGACACTAGTGGGATTCAAGGAGCAAATAGTAACCTGAAAGGGGAAAATGGCAAAACGAAAAAGCAAAATGCAATCTCAAACATCTAGTCCACCAGGAGCAAGTACAGGAGACATTGAAATAGAAGGATTCAAAGTAACACACTGGAAATCTCAGAAAAGATAGCAAGTGAAATAAGAAAAAAGCTCCATTAGGATATAGAGGAAATCAAATTAGACATACTCTTCCATGAAAAGACAGAAATAACAACCTTAGTAAAGGAGTTGCTCAGTGTAGATAAAGAAGTAATAGATTAAATAGTACAGGGGCATGGGAAAATTATTGAAACCTTGAATGAACAATAGGACAATAGAAAACAAGCAGAATTCATGAAACAAACTCAAAAAGACATTCAAAAAATGAAAAATTCTATTTAAATTGTGCAAAACCGTTTAAATGAAGATGAGGATAGGATTTGGGAACTAGAGGACAAGATTGCAATTAGTGATCATGAAAGGATAGAACTTCTAAAAATAATAAAGAAGCATGAAATGACAATCCAGAAGCTTCAAGATGATGCCAAGAGCAACAATATAAGATTAATAGGCATCAGTGAAGATGCAGGAGTCAATGCAAATGACATAACTAGAATATTCACAGAAGTAATAGCAGAAAATTTCCCAAAAAAGGGGAAAAATCAGATATGCAGAGAAGTGAGGCATATAGAATGCCAAACAGTCACAACCAACATAAATCTACACCCAGACATATAATAATTAAGATCTCAGATACAGCATAAAATAGAATATTAAAAGCTGTTAGAGAAAAGATACAACTCACCTATTAATGAATGCCCACTAGAATCACAGCAGACTTTTCAGCACAAACCCTCAAGTCAAGATGAGCTTGGTGTCAGGAATTTCAAGCCCTCAATGAAAACAACTTTCAGCCCAGACTGATGTACCCAGCAAAACTTTCATTCAGATTTAATGGAGAAATAAGATATTTCCATGATGAAGAACAACTGAGGAAATTCATGTCCACCAAACCAACCCTAGAAAGAGTATTGAAAGACATACTAGAGATAAAAATGACCACAATCCCCAGAACAACAACAGAAAGAAACCTCCGGGTAGGACAAGCAATTAAATAAGGGAGAAAAGTAGAAAGCAAACAACTGTAACATAACATGGCGAAGTAGACCAGTACATATCAGTGATATCCATAAATATAAATGGCCTCAATTCACTGATCAAAAGAAACAGGTTGACAGCATGGATCAAGAAACATAATTCTACAATATGCTGAATACAAGAAACACATCTGATCCAAAAGGAAACTCATACATTAAAAGTCAAAGGATGGAAAACAGTATTCCATGCAACAGGAACCCAGAAAAACACAGGAGTAACTATTATATTTGCAGATAACATGAACTTCAAACCTAAAATGAATAAAGGAGATAAAGAAGGTCACTATATACTCGTTTGTGGAAAAATTCAAGAGGAAGAACTAACAATTATACGTATATATGCACCAAGTACAGGAGAAGCCAACAATATAAGACAAATACTAATGGACATGAAAAACCAAATACACAAGAACACAATTATTACAGGGGACCTTAACAGCCCATTGTCACAAAGAGATAGTTCAACCAGACAAAAAGTAAGCAAAGAATAATAGAACTGAATCACCTGTGAGCAAATGGACTTAGTAGATGTTTATAGAGTGTTCAACCCAACCACATCAGAGTATACATTCTTTTCAGCTGCTCATGGGACATTCTCCAAAACAGACCATATATTATCCCATAAAATATTCTTAAGTAAATGCATAGTAATTGAAATTATTCCATGCATAATATCTCACCATAGTGCACTGAAATTGGAAATTAATGGCAAAAGAAATTGCAAAACCTGCATAAATACATGGAACTTAAATAAAAACCTTCTGAACAACCAGTGGGCTACAGATCAAATTAAAGAAGAAATAAAGCAACACCTACCATTCAATGAAAATGCAGACACAACATACGGTAACATGTGGGATGCAATGAAAGCAGTCTTGAGAGGGAAATATACAGCAATAAATTGTAATGTCAAGAAAGCAGAACAAGCACAAATAAACAACTTAATGCTTCATCTCAAGCTTCTAGAAAAAGAAGAGCAAAGTAAACCCAAAACTCATAAAAGAGAGGAAATTGTAAAGATTAGAGCAGAGATCAATGCAATTGAAACTAAAAAAATACAAAGAATTAATGAATCAGAAAGCTGTTTTTTGAGAGAATAAACAAAACTGACAAACCTTTAGCTAACCTTATCAAGAAAAAGAAAGAAAAAAACCCAAATCCATGCAATAAAGACTGAAAAGAGGTAAATTAATACAGATCCTGTGGAAAGGCAAAAGATCATGAATATTTACTTTGAAAATCTCTACTCAGATAGAGTGGAGAACACAGAAGAAATGGACAGATTTCTAGAAACATATGAACTACCAAAGCCCAACCAAGGAAATATAGTACTTTTGAATAAGCCAATATCAGCTATTGAAACTGAAAACATAATTAAAAACTTATAAACAAAGAAAAGCCCAGGGACTGATGGATTCATGGTGGAATTCTAAAAGAAATTTAAAGAAAATTTGATGCCCATACTCTCTAAATCATTCCTTGAGGCAAGTATTACCCTGTACCAAAACCAGAGATATACCCAAACAAAAAGGAGAACTATAGGCCAATTTCACTAGTGAACATTGATGCAAAGATTCTCAATAAAACACTGGCAAATAGACAAAAGTGAATTAAGAAGATAATACATCATGAGCAAGAGGGACTTATTCCAGGAATGCAGGGATACTTTAACATATGAAAATCAATAAATGCGATACACCACATCAACAGAGCCAAAAACAAAAACCACATGGTCATCTCAATAGATGCAGAAAAAGCTTTCAATAAAGTCCAACACATGTTCATGATAATAACCCTTCAGAAACTCGTAATACACAGTGTCTACCTCAATCTTATAAAAGCCGTCTATGACAAGCCAATAGCCAATATTATACTAAATGGGCAAAAACTGAAAGCTTCCACTCTAAAATCAAGAACAAGATAAGGATGCCCAATATCTCCAGTCTTATTCAGTATAGTTCTGGAAACACTAGCCAGGGCAATCAAACAAGAGAGAGAAATAAAAGGGATAAAAATAGGAAAGGAAGAAGTTAAATTATCACTATATGCAGATGACATGATACTCTATATAGAAGACCCAAAAACGTCATTAAAAACTACTAGAGATAATAAATAAATTCAGCAGTGTAGCTGGATACAAAGTCCATGCTCAAAAATCAATAGCATTCCTGTACACAAACAAAAAACTCACCAAGAGAGAAACTATGGAAATATCACCTCTCATAATAGCATCTAAAAAAAATGAAATACTTAGGAATCAACCTAACTAAGAATGCAAAAGACCTATATGCTGAAAATTATGCTATGCTGAAAAAGGAGGTTGAAGTGTATATTAGAAAATGAAAGAATATTCCTAGCTTTTGGTTAGGAAGAGCCATTGTTGTGAAAATGGCCATGCAATCTCAATCAAAATGCCATTAACATACCATACAGATCTGGAAAAACATTCCTAAAATTCCTTAAAAATTTTCCTAAACAACATTGCTAAAATTCATTTGGAAACATAACAAACCTAGAGTAGTGAAGGCAAATCTAGGCAACAAAGCAAGGTAGGAGGCATCTCAATTCCTGACTTGAAATTATACTACAAAGCTAGAGTGAAAAAATCAGCATGGTACTGGCAAAGAAATAGATCTAAAGATCAATGGAGTGGATTAGAAGATGCAAACATGAATTGAGTTTCTGGCTAGCTACCTGTACACTGGACTGAGTCCTATAAGCTCCACTGCCTTAGTACAGCATGCCCAGTGGCCTTCTTTCAGTTTGGGAGGCAGAGGTCGAGCCAGGGGACTGACAGCTCAGGAGATTATACTCCCTCCAGGACAAAGGACTGTGGCCCAAGTTTCCGCAGGCTCCAGTTCCCCAGGCCCAGCATCTGCCTTATAATTTAGGGAGCCAAGAGCCTGCAGACAGGAGTTAGGACCCTGCGAGGTGAGTCCTGCTGCCCCAAGGTGGGCTCGTGGAGAGCGGGTGACCTGGGCTCCAGGCAATTGAACTTCTGGGTAGGTACCGGGTACACTGGACCAAGTCCTGGAAGCTCCACCACCTCAGTGCAACATGCTCAGCGGCCTTCTCTCAGTTTGGGAGGCAGAGGCCGAGCTGGGGTTCTGACGGCCCAGTGTGGGCTGGCCTAGCAAGAGCTGGAAACCAGCACTCCTGGTGGTTGAGATCATACCCACCCCCTAGGACACGGGACTGTGGCCTGAGATTCCGTGGGCCCCAGTTCATGAGGGCCAGCTTCCACCTTTCAATTTAGGGAGCCAAGAGCCTGTGGGCAAGCCAGCATTGCTCCAGGAACTGAGGGTGCAGGAGGTAACTTGCCACACATCCAGAAGCTTTGGAATACCTCTCAAAGCAAGGAAATACAGAAAAATGACAAAAGGAAAGACAAAAAGGCAAGCTCAAAACTCCAGCCCACTCCAGAAAAGCTTAGGAGCCATGTACATAGAAGAAAAAAGAAGCCATACACCTGAAATGTCTGAAATGATATCAAATGAAATAAAGATGCAACTAGGGGAAGCTATGGAGAAATTCAAATCAGAAGTACTTGCCCAGGTAAAAGAAGAAATGATAAAAATAGTGAAAGAAATAGTGAACACATCTAGTGGAAACACAGCTAAAAAATTAGAGGAACAAAGCAAACACATAGAATCTCTGAATGAACACTATAAGAAACAAAGAGAATGCATAAAGCAGATTCAAAGAGATATAAAGGAAATCAAAAATTCTATTGAAAGCTGTAAAAACCACCTCAATGAAACTGAAGATAGAATTTCAGACCTCAAAGATAAGATCACAGCTAGTGAAAGGAAAGATCTTTTAAAAATAACGAAAAATCAGGAAATAACAATCAACACCTGCAAGATGATGCAAAGAAATATAACATAAGATTAATAGGGATAAATGAAAAAGAAGGGGACAGCCCAAATGATATCAAGAGGATATTTACAGAAGTAATAGCTGAAAACTTCCCAAACATGAGAAGAGAAACTGACATTTGGATAAGTGAAGCATATAGAACTCCAAACAGCCATAACCAAAATAAAACTACACCCACACACATAATAATCACCATCCCAGAAAGCCACCATAAGAACAGAACACTAAAAGCTGTTAGAGACAAAAGAAAGATCACTTATAAAAGAAAACCTATCAGAATCACGGCAGACTTCTCAACACAAACAATGAAATCAAACAATGACATCAAGAAGAGCATGGAGTGAAGTATTTCAAATCCTAAAGGAAAACCACTTCCAAACCACACTGATGTACCCTACAAAACTGTCCTTCAAAATGGATGGAGAAATAAGATACTTCCATGACAAAAAACAGCTGGAGAACTTCATGAACACCAAATCAACCCTACAATGAATACTGAAAGACATTCTAGATATACACGGGATAAAACCACCAAGCAAGGCAGACAATTAAATAGAATGGAAAGCTAAAGACACAACAGCAGAAAGATAACATGTCAACAATAAACCAATATATAACAGATATAAACATTAATGTAAATGGCCTCAACTCACCAAAGTAAACAGACTGGCAGAATGGATCAAGGAAAAAGATCCAACCATATACTGTCTACAAGAAACCCATCTTACCCAAAGGAAACCCATAGAATGAAAGTCAAAGGATGAAAAACAATACTTCACACACCAGGAAACCAAAAAAAAGAAGGAGTAGCAATCCTGTTTGCAGACAATGTGAACTTCAAACCAAGAATGATCCAAACAGATAAAGAAGGTCACTACATACTAGTTAGGGGAAAACTTCAAGAGGAAGAGATAACAATCTTAAATATATATGCACCAAATTCCAGAGCACCCAGCTATACAAAGCAAATATTAACAGAAATGAAAAGTCAAATAAGCAATGACACAATTATAACAGGAGATTTTAACATGCCATTGACTCAGAAGGACAGATCAATTAGACAGAAAATCAGCAAAGAAATAACAGAACTGAATCACACCTGTGAACAAATGGACTTGATAGACATATACAGAGTGTTCCATCCAACAAAATCAGAATATACCTTCTTCTCAGCAGTATATGGGACATTCTCTAAAATAGACCATATATTTGCCCACAGAACATATTTAAGTAAATGCAAAAAATTGAAATTATCCCACACATGTTATCACATCATAGTGGCATGAAACTAGAAACTAGTGATAAAAGCAACTGCAAAAACCTCACAAACACATGGAAACTGAGTGATACACTCTTGAGCAACCTGTGGGTCATAGAGAAAATTAGAGAAGAAGTTAAACAGTATCTATAAGCACATGAAAATACAAACACATCTTACCGGATTTTGTGGGATGCAATGAAAGCAGTCCTAAGAGGAAAATTTATTGCATTGAGTTCCTACATCAGGAAGACAGAACGAACACAAATAGACAACCTGATGCTACAACTCAAACATCTAGAAAGGGAAGAAGAAGCCAAGCACAAAGCCAAAAGAAGGGAGGAAATTACAAATATCAGAGCAGAAATTAATGCATTAGAGACTAAGAAAGCAGTACAAAGGATCAATGAATCAAAGAGTTGGTTCTTTGCAAGAATAAATAAAATTGATAAGCCCTTGGCCAACCTTATTTAAAAAAGGAAAGAAAAAACTCAGATTCATGCAATAAGGAATGAAAAAGGTGAAATTACTACAGACTCAGCAGAAATACAGAAGATCATCAACACCTATTTTGAAAACCTCTACTCTCATAGGTTCGATAACACAGAAGAAACAGACAGGTTCCTAGATACATGTGAACTACCGAAGTTGGATCAGGAAGATGTAAAAATGCTGAACAACCCTATTTCTATTACTGAAATTGAAAATGTAATTAAGTCCTTGCAAACAAAGAAGAGCCCAAGCCCAGATGGATTCACTACAGAATTCTACAAGAAATACATAGAAGACTTAATTCCAACACTCTTCACACTTTTCAATGAAATCAAAAGGGAAGCAATTCTTCCTAAGTCATTCCTGGAAGCAAATATTACTCTAGAAAACACTACCAACAACAAGTGTTGGAGAGGCTGTGGGGAAAAAGGAACTCTTTTGCACTGTTTGTGGGACTGTAGACTGGTGCAACCACTGTGGAGGTCAGTCTGGAGATTCCTCAAAATGCTCGGTATGGAAGTCCCACTTGATCCAGCTATTTCACTTCTAGGCATATTCCCAGAAGAACTGAAAACATCATACCACAGTGATATATGTGCACCCATGTTGATAGCAGCACAATTTGTAATAGCAAGATCTTTGAAACAACCTAAGTGCCCATCAACTGAGGAATGGATAAAAAAGTTGTGGTATTTCTATACAATGGAGTACTACTCAGCTATAAACAATGATAACTCTGAGATATTTATAAGTAAATGGACATGACTTGAGACCATACTCATAAGCGAAATAAACCAAACTCACATTTGTAAATACCATATAGTCTCCCTAGTATGAGAGTTGGTAAGAGTATATAAGATTTTATGGTAATCATGAGTCCCCATCTCATAGATTTCAAGCCTTTCCATGTTTTCATTCATCAGTTGGAATGGTTTTATTTTGTTTTGTTTGACTTTATTATATGTGATGCTATGAACAGCTGTTTTGAAGAGAACAAAAAAAAGCTTTTGATAAAGTCCAACACTCATTCAGGATAAGAACCTTACAAAGAATTGGAATAAAGTCTTTATCTCAATATGGTAAAGGCCATCTATGACAAACCAACAGCCAGCATCATATTAAATGGTCAAAACTGAAAGCCTTTACCTTAAAATCAGGCACAAGACAAGGATGTCCATTATCACCACTGCTATTCAACAGAGTACTGGAAATACTAGCCAGAGCAATAAGACAGGAAAGAGAAATAAAAGGAGTAAAGATAGGAAAAGAGGAAGTTAAATTATCATTATTTGCAGATGACACGATACTTTACATAGAAGACCCCCCAAAACTCTATTGAAAGACTCCTAGATATAATTAACAAATTCAGCAAGGTAGCCAGATACAAAGTCAATACACAAAAATCAATAGCATTTCTATACTCTAACAACAAAAGTACTGAGAGTTCAATAAGAGAAACTACACCCTTTACACTAGCATCCAAATAAATGAAATACTTAGGAATTAATCTCACAAAAGAAGTAAAAGAGCTATACAGGGAAAATTATAATACCCTGAAAAAGGAAATCGAAGAGGACCTCAGAAAATGGAAAGACATACCCTGTTCATGGATAGGAAGAACAAATATTGTAAAAATGGCCATTCTCCCAAAATTACTATACAGATTCAATGCCATCCCAATCAAAATACCACTAACATACCTCATAGAT
>PVJX010037809.1:0-16716 GCA_004027295.1 Dolichotis patagonum
TCAATGTATCCCAAAGACAGATTAGACTAAAATTCTTTTCTGAAAGGGATTTGAAGATACCTGATAATCAGTAAGAGACATCTTTATCGCTAAGATTAGTTAAGACAAATATTTTGTTTTTCCCAACCTGAGTGTACCAGTCATAATGCTGTAGCAACTCTAACCAAATTCTGTGAAATAAATCAGTTGCTCCCTCAGTGCTTTATACAGGAGAGGTCCACAGTGTTATTTATCCCATAAAGTGACACTGGTTTTGTCAAAAATTTTTGATAAATATGATTTACTGACTAGATAGATGGTTCACATTAGTCAAATTGCCTGTTCTTTTTTGCATGAAGACTTTTTTTTCCAGAAAGAGAGTGGGAGATCATTGTTCTAATCTCTTCTTAAGAGCTCATCAATAATGCACTAGATCAAAATTTAGAACAGGCTGTGTAACGATTGACATATGGGGGATGAGGAAAATTAATTTGATAGAAGAGAACACCCAGACACTCTGCAATATTCTTTCTACTTCTGTGAAGGGAGGGTTCAGGGGACGGTGAGCTGGGGTGAGAAGTAGATTTTAAAAACCTGCCCTATTTTTTTAAAAATCACATTATGAGAAAATTGATGTGATTAAAATGGACTTTTCCTGCCTCTCTCCAAGTTCATAACCAATCTGCAATCCGGTGTTGTGTCACACTAATTCTAACTTTGCAATTTTGTTCAAATTTATGCCCTCGTCTCTATTTTCACTTTTTGTCTCATTCAAGTGTCCCCTGTTTGTAGTTTGCTCCAGTTGGCCCAAAGTGTTTCCCTGCTCTCCATTCCTTTCCTACTTTAAATCTGTGTTTAATAACTGTGTCAGGTTAACCTGCAAAGCACATTGCTCAGCTTCATTGTATTGCTGGGTAGAAGTTTACACTCTGCTGTGTGTGAATGTTGTTGGCAATATTTGGGTCCACCGTTTATGGATCAAGGCTAAGCTTTAGGGCACTGGTTCAGAACAGAAAGGCTGGTGGTAGGAAGCTGGTAGTGTAGAAATCCCTGTGTCTCAGTCACTTTCTTACCACAGAGAGACAGTACTAGACATCCTCAGCTTAAAGGAGGAGAGGTGTATTTGAGCTCACATTTTGTAGAAGTTTCAGTCCATAGTCCACTGCCTCCAAGGCGTGACAGCACGGTACAGGGACATGGTGGAGGAGAAGCAGCCCAAGGCATGGAGGTCAGAAAGCAGAGAGCGAGAACAGAAGCTGTGAGTACACGTGATCTGCCTTCCTGGAGACGTCGTTCTCTGACCAGCTCCTGGCCAACTCATACCGGAGCTATCCTTCAAAGATAATTTCCTCAGGGAGGTCCTCTCTATCCTCTAAGATTAAGTTTAGTTCCCACATAATAGACTTGATAACATCGTACTTTCCCTTTAGAGCACTTTCCAGCATTGTTAATTATATCATTAATTTACAGCCCCTGGACCAGACTGCGTGCCAAGAGACCTTCGGTTTTGTCCAGGGCTTTATGTAATGCCTACAGCCAAGACGCTTTCAGCAGATGTTTGTAGGATGAAGTGTTTATGAGTGGATGTATTCATCTCTTCATGTCTTATAATCCTTGGGAAGAAAATTTGTAGTAAAATCAAAGACTCTTACTCTGTTACCAAAGCTGATGCCTCTCTGGGACCACTGAGTCACACTGTGAAGCGTGCGGAAGTACAGTGAGTCTGCAATGTGACTTTCAAAGGTTGAGGTTATAGCTGAGCTGTAGAACATTCGTCTAATGTGCATGAGGCTTTGGATTTTATCTCCAGAACGACACACATACATACACACACACAATCCCAAAATATGCTACAGTATTGAAGAATTGCCTCCCTTACCCTGTGGTACTGAGGCATTTGAATGTATAAGCATGGAATGTTTCTTTTGTATGGATTTTTGCACTATCAGCATCTCACCTGTAGTGAGCCTTAAACACAAAGGCACAAACACAAACACAAACACAAAGGCCTTTAGACTTAAACACAAAGACAGTGAAGAATCTCAACAGAATATGAAAAATTACTTTAGCCATGGATTATTGCTCAGATACATGAAGAGATGCCTCACTGACTACAAATAAATGAAAACAATAGCAACAGCAACAAAATTTACCATCAAGGGCAGATGAAAATTGGAGCTGAATTTGTCAAGGAGATATACAACATAGATGTTTCTTATCTTCTTCATATCCCATTTAAGCAATGACTATTGCCCCAAATTTGTTTGATAGTATTTATGAGCCTTTAAAGTTCACTCAAGTTTGCTTTTCATTTCACCTTAAAATAATAATGTTCAGTTATATTTGTTGAAGAATGTATGTACATGACTTGCATGGGCAACGGAAAAGCAATATATAGCCAGTTTCAGGAGGGGTTCATGACAAAGAGTCTTTCAAGGTAGTGGATACAAAGCAGTGAACAATGCAAATGCAATCTGAATCAGTCAGGGTCTACTAGAGAAACGGGTATGACACAAGATATACAAATGAGTAAGAGATTACAAGATTGGCTTTCAATGGTCAGCCACAAAGTCAGATGAGGGAGGGTGCAGAGGGTGTCTGCACACTGGATGGTGAAGCATCCAGCCCAAGGACTGGAGCTGACTGCAGTGTCTGTGCAAGTCCATATCAGGAGGCCGATGAGTCTCTGATGGCACACTGAAGAATCTACAATGGAAGGCTGAAGAGTGTACAATGAGGGTTGAAAAGTCCCAGGTGAAAGCCAAACAGTCCGTGCCAGAAGCCTCCGAACTGAAGGTGAAGACTGGAGCTCCTCTGAGGAACCAGCTGTCACTCCCTTCTTATTTGCCTTTTGTTGTATGCAGGCTGCTCCCCTGGGGTGGGTGCAGCCCTCACACCATCTGGGTGCCCTCCTCTTGCACAGGCTGAGGATGTTTCAGACTAGGGTCCCTGGCCCCCTGCTGAACTACTTAGTTAAACTTCTGACCTTCTCAAATTGACACAATGAACAATATCCTAGAAGGTAACCACTTGTCCTATATACCCCAAGATATAGAGCTGCTGAGTCACTCAGTTAAGCTTCTAGACTTCTCAAATTGACACAAAGTATCAACCATAACAAGACCCTTCCTCTTGTGGTGATTACACTACAATTGGAGACAGCCAGTAAATAAGTATATTAATGAATGTCAGGAAACAGTCTTAGTGTTTAGCGTCCAAACGCATTGAGTCTATTTGGCAGCTATAACAGAGTGTCATAGAGAAGGTAGCTTATAAACAAGAAATTTATTTGCCACTGTTCTAGAGCTTGGGAAGTCCAAGATCCAGTTAGGAGCAGATTCTGCTGTGGAGGACCAGCTTTGTGATTCGTGGGTGAGGTCTATGTGTCTTCATACAGCGGAAGGGGAAGGGGCTTTCTGGGATCTCTTATAAGGGCGCTATTGTTGTTCCTGAGGGCTCCATCCTCATGATCTAGCCACCCCAAAAAGACCTCCCTCCTAACACCATCACATGGTTGATTCAACATTTAGCATATGAATTTGGAAGGACACAAATACTTAGACCAAAATAGGAGTGAGAAATACAAAACAAGGTGATACAGTAAGATGACCACAGGTGGTGGTTGTTGAGTTAAATTGGACAGTCTTGAATATATATATATGTATATATGTACATATATATATGTACGCATTTGTTGAACGAATGGAATAAGGTAAAAGCTGAGATTTCAATGACTATATATATATATATATATATATATATATATATATATATATAGGCTTCTAGAGTTTGTGGTTAATTCATGGTCCAATGCTGGGATTATGGGTGTGAGCACTAACCCCCCCCCCCCGAGTATGTAGCCTACATACTATAAAAAGGAAGGAAGGAGGGGTGCGCTTGCACTCCTCCCCTTTTGCTGCGTTGCTTTTATTGTCTTCCAGTTGCTGTGAACTGTTGCCCTCTGCCATGAGCCACTCTGCCTTGGACTGACTATGGCCTGAAACCTCCCCAAACTGTGAACTAAATAAACCTTTCCTTCCTTAATTTTGGGCATCAGGTATTTTTCCCCATCAACAAGAGAAAAGTAACCAACCCAGGACCTTTTTGGTTGTTGCAACTTGGGAGGTGTCTTTGACTGATAACTGCTGAGCAGGGGTCAGGGATGCCGTTAGGACAGCACCGACTAAACAACTATAAACTGCACAGTGTCAACAGCAACAGAGGCAGGAAACCCTGCCTGGCGGTTTATTCTCAGGCCTGTGCTCATTAAAACAGTGAGGCTGATTTTTAAAAACTGCAAAGCATCTCATCTCCGTCCTCTGTGCTAACCCTACAGTGAACCCCAGGCCTCCAGACCTTACCTAGTGCGGCTTTCCAGTATCCACCTTCACCTCTTCCACTGTGGCCCCAGGACTGCACACTTCCAGTTCCTACTGCTGGAAATATTCTTCCTTCAGATATTTGAATGGCTGTCACAGCACCTGTACTTTTCCTTTCCTTCAATTGCTGCACATTTCTACATACTTGTGTGGTGCAATGTGATGTTTTAATTCAAGTGTATATTGGACCATAAGCAACTCTGGGTAATCAGCATGTAAATCATCCTAAACTTCTATCGTTTCTGCATAGCAGTACTTTAAAATGTGCTCTTCGGGGCACATTTTACTGTACGTGAGCTGAGAATGCAGCTCAGAGGTAGAGCCCTTGCTTAAAATGCACAAGGCCCAGGGTTCAACCTCAGCAATGAAAAAGAAAACTATTAAAAATTCTGTAGCTGTTTTGAATTCTATCGTGCATTATTATTAATCCTATTCACTCTTCTATGCCCTGGAAAAACAAAGCCCACTTCTCTTATCTAGGGTAGCATTTCACCTACTGCCCAACCCTTCTCTTTGCTGCATGTGCAGCCTCACACTTCTGGTCGCCTCGTCACACTTTTCTTCCCATGACACTTACCATTTGCACCATGCAGCCCACTTGTGCAAGATGCTTGCTGCCTGTTTTCGTCTGTGTTTTCGATCCACAGACTCGGGGTGAACGATGCTTTATGGCACATAGTGGATTACCTTGTACGCATTTGTTGAACGAATAGAATAAGGTAAAAGCTGAGATTTCAATGACAAAAATGTGGCTGTCAGGAAAATTCTTGGGGAAAAATTAAGTGCACAGGCCTTAAAAGTGAATGAGTTTGGTGTACTTGAAAGAAAACCGGAAAATCAATAGTTGGAGCAAAATGGACGGGAGAGCAACGCAGCATGAGCCACAGCAGTTGTCCTCTGTCTCTGGTAATTACAATTCTATTCTCTGTCTACGATTTTAGCATGTTTACACTCCAGGTGTAAGTGAAAGCATGTAGTTTTGGTCTTTTCATGCCTGACTTCTTTTACTTACTATGAATGCTAGTATGAACTCTTTCATGTGTTGCCAGTGATGGAATTTCCCCCTTTGAAAACATTGTGTAGTATTCTGTTATTTGCATGTCACACATTTGCTGCATCCACGCACCTAACTGGGCCTCCAGCCTGATTGTATGTTTTGCCTGTCATGTCTGTGCTGCAGTTAATGTGGGACTGCATGGCCGAGTGCTTGCTGAAGTGCACATCATTGCCGTCTGTTCTGCGGGCTGCTAGTCCATGGCCAATGTATTATTTGGAATGATAACTGATGCTGTCAGTTATGAATGAATGAGGGAGAATGAATGAATGAGGGCAGAAGAAAAGCAGTGTCTTCAGGGAAGATATAATGAGTGATGGAAAATACCAATGCAGGGGAGAAAACGAATATTTTCTTGTCAACTATTATGCCACAAGTACTTTGCCAGGCAGTTTATATGTGTGCTCTCATTGACTGTGAAAAGTATCTACTATCCTATTTCAACCATGAAGAAACTGTGATTCACAGAAGAGAACTAACATGCCCAAGATCACACATCTACTAAGAAATCTAGTGAGCATTTAAGTTAAAAAGTTCCTGGGTCCAACACTGTATTAGTCCTCTCTGGATTATATTAAAAAATACCACAAAGGGATTGATTAAACAATAAATCATTTATTTCTAACAGTTCTACAGGATGGAAAGTCGCAGATCAAGGTGCTGGTTTGTGTACTTTTTGGTGTGGGTCATCTTGGGGCCTTGCAGATGGCCTTGTTGTTGGGGAGCAGAGAGAGAGAGAGACAGAGAGAGGGAGAGAGGGAGAGAGGGAGAGAGGGAGAGCTCAAATTTCTCTGTACGCAGGAATTAATCCCAGAGTCAAGATTAAGCTTCTGATTTCACGACATAATCAAGGGCCACAGCTCCAATCCTGTCATACTAAGGGCAAACTCTTCAGTTTGAGAAGGGTACAGTTCACTTCATAGTAAATACCAATGCCCTTTTTATAACAGGAATCTGCCTTCCTACTAAAAAGAAAGATTTTGATATTTTTCCATAAGCGAGACCTGCATGAATCACCTCTGAGTCTAGGCCCAGATTTATTTCAGGTAATTGAGTTCCTAAAATCTTAACGCTTAGATGGTTTCTTTCATATTTTCTATGGAAAATTTTTTGATAAAGTTTGAAAGAGCCTTCTTCTATTTCTCAGTTCTCTGGAAAGCCAGAGGTTAACCTAATGCAGCTTTTTGCCCCTTCTGCTAGCAGTAAAGGAGAATTTGGAAGGCTAAACTCTTACATTGGGACTTTCAGTTCAGCTTTTTTTTTGCCTAATAATAAAAGCCAGGGTTTACATTGTTGACAGGAGAAATTCAACCATTGCCCTCATACATCAAATAGACAAAAAGGCATTTGCAAGTAAATCAAAACTCTGTTGGATCCACTGTCAAGCCGTTCCACAGACTGATACAGCTAGAGAATAATTCAGAGTTTGTGAAACTTTAGCTCATGGGTCACATGAGTTTGATTTACATCAAAGAGTTGCCTATCCACCTAGATGGGGAATGCAAAGAATGATTTTCCTGTTTAAAAGAAAGGAAAATTTCCTTTTCCCTTAAAACATCTTTCCCCTTGGAGAGCTTAGACTTCTCATTCAATTTATAGTATAAATTTGTTGCAAATGTGGGGAAAAATCCTATTTTCTACAATAATGCAGGATGGTGACATATCAATACAGACTTTACAAATTGACTGCTCACAATGGAAATTTTCTTATTCAGACAAATTTTCAGTATGCAACAACATAATTTAAAATAAAGAAATGCATCCTCAGTCTGAGACAGTTTTTCCACCAGATTGTTTTTCTGAAGAGGTAGTCAGAGTCTCTAAGATCCAACTTAAAAGTTGTTACATTGACTGTAGATAGGCTAAGCCAGTTTTTAAAAGTTTTTTTTGCCTGAAATATTAATTTATATTGAGAAACATTCTGTTTTCTCATCAACAGTCTAAATTTCTGCAGCCTTGAATGAGATAATGGTAAACAGAATGTGCTGTGCATAGTGTAAGCTGGTTTGATAAAGCCACTTCCCCGTCCTGTGGAGATGAGTAGTATAACCCTTCATGTGAGAGAATGTACTGCTTCTCAGAATTGGTGGAGTTAATGCAGTGCTTGAAATGGTTGCTTTTGTTTCGGGGCCAGTTTTAATTGCCTATTTGAGTAGAGCTGCACTTTAAGCTATTTTTAGCCCTGTAGCTTGGATTTGGAATTCAGTGGATTTACTTTGCACCAATACAAATAACAAATCTGTTATATTTGCAGCAGAGGGTGCAGCACTCTATTTTTAACCTCATTTGTTCATCAAAATAATGCATTTCACTTGTTTCAAAACCATCCAGTCAAGCAAGCAGTCTAGGAAAACACTCTAAGGAAACGCTCTGCTTCTGTAAGAAATCACCACAACCCAACACTTGTAATATTCCAGGCAAAGGCATTTACATATTGCTACATTCTGGAGAAAGAGTGGAGTGCGTCTTTTGGAGAGAACATGGCTGTTGTTATGAGGCTGATCTGTGTTTCTTTGCCTGATGAAGACTGCTACTCCTGCGATGTCACAGGTGGTGCCTGTCAGACAGGTTTAGACAGTTGTGGGTTGCAGTTAAAGACTGTCACTCTACAGGGTATTTTTTAGCACCTCATTTATATAATTCCACTTTATTTTTAAAAAATACGAAAAAGGCTTGTCAGAGCAGATTCTCCCCTCCACTGCTTGATTCAGCATTTATGCTCCACAACTTGTAGGCTTTTGTGAAAGCAGATGCGTCTGTGTGACTCGGAAGTTAGCACAAGCATGGTTAGCACTGTGTTCTGGTGGACAGAACATCCTGGTAACTGGAATGGATGGAACTGAGCACAGCACATATAGAGCCAATAGGAAAGGATGGGTATGGAAATTGTACTCCTATAGTGATGGCAGGATGAGTTCCATGAATCTGATCTGAAATAAACTCAGTGAATGAAAATTGTTTTTTAAAGTAACAATTTATTCAAAATATTTTTCCAAGAAAAGTAAGAGTCTGATATTTAAGTCATGGCATCTTTCCTATTGCAAAGTCCTCCAGCTCAACAGGGTGGAAAGTTCCAGGCAAGAGACGCTGATGCGTTCAGAGTTCTCTTCACCAAAGGTGCACTTCCACACGTCAGAAGTTCTATTCTATGCAAGGTGGCTCGAGAAGGCTGAGTTTCTGCCCCTTTATGCTAACCTCCGAGACTGCATGAGGCTTTAGGGGGACACCCAGAGACAAGCCAAAACAGCTAGTAAAGCAGAAGTGTAATTTGGGGAGAAATTAGCCACTATCTCTATTCCCAATGGTATTGAGGTGGCACAGAGACTTTTCCTAGGTGGAGACACAAGCTGTGAGAACTCCAAAGCTCTCTCTGAAAGAGTTCAGTTTACATGACATAGAATTTGGAAAAGAACAAGCCTAAAAACTTACTAGAAATCAGTAGTAAATTGTGAAGAGGAAGTATGTAGTTTCCTGAGAACAATATACTAAACAAGCCATTTTATGAGAAAAAAAATCAAAATGAAAAACAAAAACAAGAATAGAGGTACAGTTAAGGAGACCCTTCCCAGGTTCAACAATGTCTCCAAATGTTGGCCTCAAAATTTATCTCAGGTAGATCTCTAAATTCAGTTGGATCAGACTGTGGACAAAGTTATGCTCAAGGAACTGTTGAAAGCAGTAGTGCAGTCATCTGGCAATCAGAATACACTAAGAGGTAGGGTGAAATCAGTGGAGGCAGGCAGCTTAATAAAGAGATCAGGAGAAGGAGAGTCAAAGATACTCTGATAAACATACTGTTATCCCAGGAAAACTGAATTTGTGCTCAAGCCTGTTTCCTCCTAGGAAAAACATCAGAGCCTTCTCAATGTAGAGAAGTAGGCTTCATGAACATCATTAAAATAGTCCACTCAAGCTACTAAATAAATAAGCAAACAACATTAAGTCCAGAAAATAGGAAAGGAATGTCACTATTCATAGTCATTGCAATATACTACTTAAAAGGCCAAATTACCCCAAAATTGCAAGACATACAAAGAAATGGGAAAGTGAGAACCAATATACAGATGTTGCATTTAACAAATATTTCAGTATAGTTGTTATAGTTATAATTTAAAAAAACTATAGAGGAAATGAAGTAAAGTAGTAATAGTAGATACGATGGTAATAGCTCATCAGACAGAAGGCATAAAAGTATAAAAAAATCAAATGAACATTCCTGGAGTTGAAAAGCATAATAGCTGAGATGAAAAAATCACCAGATGTATTCCATGCTAGGTTTCAACTAGCAAAAGAAAGTATCATTAAACTTCAAGATAGATCAATTGAAATTATGCAATTTGTACAGAAAGAATGAAGAATGAGAAAAAATGAAGAGTTCTTGCTGAAAGAGATCTGTGGGGCACCAGCAAGAAGACAAACATGCTATAAAAAAAGAGAATAAGAAGGAAAGAAGCATAAGTATTGGAAGAAATAATGAGAAATAAAGGTACAAACATCCCCAGCTTGATAAAGCACATAAAGTACCTATGTAGGAAGTTCAGTCTACCCTAAGTAGAATCAACACAAAGAGGTCTACATCCACACATAGCATGGTATTTCAGAGGTCAAAACCAAACCAAAATCTTGAAAGCATTAGGAGAAAAATAGCTCAAATACAAATGAACTTCAAATAAGGTTAACAGCTGGTTTCTCTTCACAAACAATGGGTGTCAGAAGACAGTGGGACAAAATTTGAACTTGAAAATTTTAACAGAGCAATCATATCCAGTAAAAGCATCCCTGAATGACAAGGTGAGAGAAAGACATTCTCTGATACAGCAAAATTTAGAGAACCCACTGCCAGCAGGCCCATCTTATGAGAAATTCTAAACAAACTTTTATGGACTTTAAGTTACCCCAATAATAATTCAAATTCATCCCCACCTCAGACCCAAATATCAGCTGAAGTCAGAACACATTATAAAAAATGATACAAGTGTGTATTTATTTTCCTTTGTTCTTTTAACTGACTTAAAAAAGAATGGTGCGTAAGATGATGAAACAAACCTCTACAAATATAGTCTCTTCTCTTAGGTTTTTAAACATTACATAAAGAGATAATTATTTAAACTGTAAATAAAATCCTGTGTGTTAATAATTACAATAATAAATTTTTGGATTTGAAATCTATTGGCTTATTATATATTAAAATAATAGCAGAAAATTGAGATGAGAGTAGAGTTATATAGAAATAACATTTCTACCCTGTACAGTCATGCATTCTTGGTGATGGAGATACAGGCTGAGAAATGTGTGATTAAGTGACTTTGTCATCATGTGAGCCTCAAAGAGTGTAGGACACAAGGTGAGGTGACCATGGCATCACTAGGTGATATGGGCTATGAGGCCCATCACACGATTCTACTTCAACTGAGTAAAAATCTGAAATAATTCTGATAAATGCTATATATAGTAGGCCATAGAGGACTCACTAGGAAAATAATTCAAAACTGGTGAACAAATTTTTAAGAATTTGACATGTTACATTAGACTATATTAATTTAATCAAAAGGAAAAAGTGAGAAACAGGGACTCAAACAGATGTGAGACATAGGAAACAAAAGTCAATTGATAGGTGTCATTCTGGTGATGTCAGGAATAGCGTTAAATGTGAGTGCCCGACGACAGCAGCCGCAGGGATGGACGTCCCCCATGCCCTATCCAAAGGGCCCCACTTCACACTCAAAACACAGCAAGACCGGAAATGAAAGGCAGGACGACATAAGAAAAAACCTGCAAACTGTAATCATAACAAAGCTGGCGTGAGTGTGTCGGAATCAAACAAAACATCCTTTCAAACAAAAATGTCAAAGACTAAGAGGTACATTTTATAATACTAAATTTGTTGTGTCTATCAGTCTACCAGGAGGTTATACAAATATACATAACCAAGAACTTAACAATAGACCATAAACCTACAGGAAGGAGATAACTGAGAGACTTGGAGAGAGAAATAAATGCTATCCAAATGTATTACTAACAAGAACTAATAGCAATGAATAAAGTGACAGCTGGAGATTTCAAGGCCTGCTTTTCAGTAATGGGTTGAAGAACTCGCCTGAAGATTTGTAAGGAATGAGGAAACTTGAATACCATTGCAGAGGTTCGATGCAAAGCTACAGTAGTAAAAATTGCCCTGCGTCAGATTAGAACAGGCCCTAGAGATCAGTCAAATAGAACTGAGAATCAACAATTAAATTCTTGTGCTATGTTTCCCGGAAAGTAAGACCTAGCTAGCAAGTAAGCTGTGGTCATTGCCAGGTGATGGCCAGTGCCATGCAGAAGATCCTACCTCATTACCCTCTCACTCTGGAGTGCTGGCTGTGGCTAGGTGATTGGAGCCACACTTTTGGTCTCCGGTTCTCAAGGCTGACTGTTTTCTGGATAGCTCTTATTTTCAAGGAAACATGAACAGTAGATAACCAATTGATTTTTGACATGTTTCCTAAGACAATTTAAAGGGGAGTGGAAAAAATAATCTTTTCAACAAATGGTTTTGGGACAGTTGGATACCTACGTGCAAAAGATGTAGCTGGGCCCCTTCCTTTATACTACACAGCTTATAAAAATGTCTTCAATCCAAATCAATTTAAAGAATAAATCATAGTTAATACAGAATTGTAATATCAGTAAAATAAAAACACTGATGAGAAAGTCTTTACCCTAGTTCATTTTTGTCCCCCTTCTAAACATGGGTTTAGCATTGTTTGTATCCCTTTGTTCCCATTCCTCTGAGAAGGGACACACGGTCACATTCTCCTTTTCTTCTTGCCCATGGGGGTCAGGTGTCATTTCAGCTCGGTCAGCAGGCTGGTTCACAGTGAAGGGGTTCTTCCTTCCTGCTTGCATTCTTAGTGTGGAGGACCGAAGACACCGATGATGATTGTGTGAGCGTCAAATGGAAAATGTAACCCTAAGGCAATGAATCTGAAATACAGTGTGGTAAATTATTTTTTAAAACATTTAGAATGTGATGTGATGAAAGAATTTGAACATTGGATCTATCATGACTATTTCTGACTGGGGCTTTAGATCTATCAGGAAAAGTTATTTTTTAATTTTATTTTAAATTAATAATTTATAATTTCATAGATTTTTGGTGTAAAAGTAGTATCGTGATTTACAAACACAAGGAAGTATAATTAAATCCAGCTATCTAAGATACCCATCATCTCAAATACTTGTCATTTTTGGAGGGAGATAACATTTGAAATTTATTCTTAGAAATGTTGAAATGCTCCATTACACTATATTAACTGTGTCCATCATGCTGTGCAGTACATTTCAAAGGGATGAAAGAAGAAATCCTCCTAGTCCTTCTGCCTGCTGAGGGTTTGAACCCTCTGACCACCAGCCCTCCACACTCTTCTATCTCCAGCCTCTCTAGCTACAATCCAAATTCCCTTCAAGGAAAAATTTAGTGGAAATCTGAATATTTTAGAGCACTGTGATGAATAGAACCTCTCTGTGCCATCGTATGCAGAGAACTTACAGTTGTGTGGTACATTTTCTGATAATTTGTACCTATGAAGTTATATATTCTATTGTTAAATTAACAGAACTTACTACCTGTCTAGCGTTGTTACTACACATAATGATTAAGTCAATCAACTCTTCCATCAATTAATATATTATGAATTAAAAATAAAATCCTATTGTGAGTCAATTTCACTATTATCCTTCAGGCTTGGTACACTTCGAAAATGAAATCCATCAACTGCTTTTCCTGCTATTATATTTCTGATTCTCATAATGAAATTTTTTGTTTCTAGCTTCTTGAAATTGCTATAGTTGAGTTCTTTGGCTCAAAATATACAGGATTTATTTAACACACTTTGTCAGGTACACCTGAACCACTGAGACAGATGACCAAAAGGAATCTCCTGTATTTGCATGAGATTTAAGAAATAATTCTTTACACAGACATATCTGGATGTAGTCTGGAATATGTTGGAAAGGGAAACATTCTATCCACACATGATGGTACATCTCCTCCTGTAGTCTGTGGTATCTTCCTTCTTTGATTATCATAGAAAGGTATAGTGTTTCCTGGGTGTCTACTTTATAAAATGTGTTTCATGGTGCACAGCTGGAAATCTTTATGTTGTAGGATTATCACAGTCACTTTACCTAAAAGATGATTGTATCTGAATAAGATGAAGTAACAGCTAAATTGGATTTCCAACAATTTCACACAGAAAAGACTGGTTTTTACTATAATTCATCCATTTAAAAATAATTCAAGAAATAAAAGAGAGGATACGAAATGTTGGAACAAGGGAAGCAAATATTTAAAAGCAGAAAAAATATACAGTAAAATCCAAAGAAGTGTAATTGTTTCAATTAAAAATTCAATCAATGGGTTGAACAGCCAGTAAGAAAGGGCTCATGGCAGACGGAGAGGACTTCTGTAAGCTCCGGGGCCTCCCCATGCACTGTGTGCATTCTGTGCTTTCAGTTACTTAGTCAACTGGAACAACATTCCTAAGGTACCAAATGGAAAACTGAAGAAACGTACCATTCCTAAGGTTCAGTCCTCTGCCGTTCTGAGTGGTATGATGAACCCAGTCCTTCCTGCTTAGAACACAAACCCTGCTCTTGTAGCCTCCATACAGACACCACCCACCATGAGCCACTCCATAGCTGCCTCAGGGGTTAGACCAAAAGCGGCCCTGTTTTAGAAACTTCTCTGGTTGCTGAGACAAAATACCCAGAACCCAAAGTTAAAGAGGAAAAGGTTTGTTTAGCTCACAGTTTGTCGAGGTTTCAGTCCTCCTTGTTTGGCTCCATAGCAGGGTGACTTGGCAGAAGGGGACCTGTTTATGGCAGCAGAGAACTGCAGAAGCGAGCAAAGGAGAAACAGGTCTCTTACTGTCCCCCTATTGCATCCAGACTACTGGAATTAGCGTGGCCTCAGTCCAACTAGCAGACTGATCTAGCAACCCTTAATCCTATCACCCTTAATCCCAGAATTGCAGGTTTTCCATTCAGCCACCTCTGGAAAAGTCCTATGACTTTAGGGGGCTTTAGGGGGACTTCTAGACATAAACATCACAAGCACTAGTGTTCAAGTAACCTTAACATGGTGGGTAATGCAGTGTCACTATGCTTATGTCCTAATGTCACTTTTCTTCATCGTGTCAACCCAGGAAGAAAGATGAGGATAGTATAACAAGATATGTAGAGAGAGCACATCCTCAAAACTTTTATAATACAGTGTTATACTCATTCTGTTGCCATTAGTTATTGTTATGAATCTATTTGTCTAATTTATAAATTAAAATGCTGTAGCTCCAGTACTATCCATGGTTTCCTGCACTTACAGGGTTCACGGTATGCGCCTTTTGTAGGAACAGGGCACTGCTGTATCCCAGATGAGGAACAGCTATGTGCACAGATAGAAAATCAGCGCTCAGGAATGTAAAACCAGAAGACTGAAAGGATAAAATGTTGTCATAGCAGTTCCACAAGGAGAAAGTGATGAGAAAAACACTATGTAAAGATATCATTTTTAATAGTTTTCCAAAATTAGGGATCTTCAGGTTTACATACTTGATATAAATATAGATAGCCACAATGTGTAAAATGGTAGTCCTGGCTGTTGAGCCCAGGGGCACTCCACTACTGACCTACATCCCTAGAACTTGTTATTTTCTACTTTGTGCCAGGACTTGCTAAACTGCCCAAGATAGACCAGAACTTGTGATCCTCCTGCCTCAGATTCCCAAACAGCCAGGGTATAAATACAGGCCACCATGCCTGCTAAGCTTCATGAACTGTATTGATTCACAAGGAACAAGGCTTAGAAATAGCCAGTGTAAAAGCCTCAAGTTACCTACAAAATGGATGGCAATTATATTGTAGAATTTCACAAAGTAGTGAAAGGAGTCAGAATGCAGTGGAATTGTAACTTCAAAGTCCCACAAGAATATAAGTAATAACGTCTAGTTTTATAATCAGCTAAACTATCTGCAAAAATGGTGGCTTAAAAAAGATATTTCCGGGGTTTACTGAACCAATAGACATCATTAGAGGAGTATGAAAAGAATATATTTTTAAAAACTGATCACACCCTCTGTGCATTTATGTGTCTAACAGTTAAAATAAGTACTTACAGACACCCAAACTAAGACTGATTTTATAAAAGCATCGACAATTCCTAAAGGGAGTTTGGGCAAAAGTTCACTTGGAATTAGAAGACTGTACAACAATTACATACTTGTGTTGTTTGAGAGGAAAATAACACTGTGGAAGTGCTTGTTGTAATTAAATATTCATTAACTTATTAATTCAATGATCATTAATTATGCACCAATCATGTTCCAAATATTACTGAGCAACTTTTCACAGCATTAAATGCAAAAAATGTCAAGCATCTTTACCATCACAGAGTTTATATTTTAGTGAATGGAGTCAGGATACAGATATAATTGTAGCACACATAGCATTGTAATAATTTAGATTAAAATGCCCTCCATGTAGCTCTTGTGTTAAGGGGCAGGGCTTCTGGAAGGCGACTAGACCTTGGATTAATTCATCCGTCCTATGGAATAATCCATGGGTGAGTTCAAAGCTGAAGGTGCTATTACGAAGTATGGGCTGCTTGAAGAAAGGTTACTGGGGACATACCACGCAAGAGTCCATTCTTGTCCTTGGCCCCTTCTGCTTGATCTTCAGCTCTTTACAACTATCACTGCTTCCTGCCCGCCATGAGGTGGGCAGTTTTCCTCCTCCCTGCCCTCTGCCGTGTTTCTGCCTTCCTGCCAGCCAACCGGGAACTGAAACCTCTGAAACTAAGTTGGAACAGACCTTTCTTCCTTTAAATTTTGCATGTGAAGGATTTTGTTTCAGCAACAAAATACTAACACAAGAATTTTTACTGACTGTAAGTTCTCCTCTTGCGTTGGTGGTGGTGTGGTGATTCCAAGTGAAGGGAGTGGGTGCAGTTTCAATGGTGGGGATCAGGGAAAGTCTCAGCAGGAGCCGATGTTTACATAAACACTGAGGGGAGCAGAAGAGTGAGACAGGCAGTTATTTAGGACAAGATTCTGTCACCAAGAGAAAATTCAAAGCCTCAAAGTTGAGGCCCAAGCATACCTTTTGTACTTAAAAGGCAATGACAAAAATCCAATGTGACTAGAACAGAGGGAGTGAGAAAAGCAGATAAAATCAGCAAGGCAAAGAGGAGCCAGAACATACAGAATTGATAAACAGGGTACACACTGCCTTAATGCATGAGAGGAGAGCTGAGATGCACTGTGTCTT
>PVJX010037810.1:0-16717 GCA_004027295.1 Dolichotis patagonum
TAGTTTGTGTGTGTGTGTGTGTGTGTGTGTGTGTGTGTGTGTCTGTGTATTCTTTTTTCTGTTTGACTTTTTTGGCTATAGGCACTGTATGCATGTGTTATGGCTATAGCACTGTGTATACATTTTCTATGGTTTTGTGTAAAACACTCCAGGTAAGCAATTTCCATATTCCCACTTAAAAGCTTGTTTCCTAATGTTACCTAAACTTACTTGATCATTAGTCCAATAGTTGAATACAATCCTCCATTTTATCTCTTACTTGCCATATACAAATCTCATTCTTCCCTTACCTGTGTAATTTTGCTGTCACATCTTATCTCTTAGCTCTTCCATGGAATTTTTTACTACTTGTCTTCCCTATCCCTTTCTACGTATTCCTTTCTTTTATACATAAATTATTAAGAAAATCTAAATGCCACAGCATGTTACCATTTCGCTTTAGGTTTCCCCTTGACCACGGGTGACTTCATACGGTTTCTAAAATTAGTGTTTCTGTAACTGTATTGATTGGAATAAATCTCCCTGTATGTCTTCCACTATTAATTTAAAACCTCTCATCCAAGTCTTTTCTCACTTAGCCTCTCAAACACTAATAATTCTCCCCACTATCTCTTACTTTTCTTATAAATGAAATCTATTTTAAAAATTAAAATTTAATTTTTCTTTCTTTTACATTTTAGCATGTATATGCTCATGAGCAATTGTATATGAATGCTAAGGATCACTCTTCTTTCTGTTCATTGACCAGCAGATTTTCCATCATCAAAAGCAAAAGACAGTGTTTTATGGTTTTATGAAGAGTTATTTATTTATTTATTTTTACCAGTACCATGGATTGAACTCGGCACTTTGCACTTGCAAGGCAGGCACTTATGCCGCTGAGGTAAATCCCAGCCCCAAAAGACAGTGTTTTAGTCTTCTAACTTAGCATTTCTGCTAGTTTTTAAACTGTAGATGTAAAGATTATCTGGCTGTCTACTCATAAATTTTTCATGTTCCCTCTATCCTCACATATATATTTGCAAACTCCCATCATCTTTCCAGGTATAAAAATAATATTATCAAAAAGTTCCTCTTCTTTCATTGGCTTTGTTACTTTTTAGTCTCTCTCTGTTTTTCTTAATTTTCTTCTTTGTTTTTTAAAATCCTTTCTCTGTTATCTTCTCTTATCTCCCAGAACTTTCTCTACATTCACTAAATCTTTTTATTCCTTGGTTACTGAAATGGCATACAACTTGCTAAACAAGTTTAGCACTACACTACCTCTAAATTATGTATCAACATATAATTGATTATCTGGATGTTAGTATTGCTGGAAGCTGTTCTGTGCTTGTAATTCAGGGCTAGGAAGCAATAGTTATTCTTTGAATAAACCAAGTAGGTGTCTGTGCATTAAATCTCACCCAAAGCTAGAAACACATCACAGGGGGAAACACATTTACTAAAGAGATATCTACTATAGCAGCAGAGTTTAGACACCCTACTGATAGGCCACATTTAAACCAAATACAAGAATCTTGAGAAAACAAAGCAAAACGATACCTCAAAAATTGATTAATGTCCAAGAGATCCTATCATGAGCACCATAGTGCAGGGAAATATCAGGCAAAGACCTCAAAAGCCAAATGTTTGAAGAGATCAGAGAAGAATATATGAAGAAATTACCAAGGTACTCCATGAGATCAAAGCAGATGTAAGCAGATAAAGGATTTATTTAATAAGATTACCCAAGGGATTAAAGAAGACACAAAAACTTATTGAATTAAAGACAATAACAATGAATATTAAAGACTATTTAGCAAAGAGCTACAGATTCAGCAGGGCAGGTGGCACACGTGTGTTATCCCAGCACTTGGGGAACTGAGACAGGAGAATTGCCATGAATTCAAGGCAAGCCTGGGCTACATAAGTGAGTTCAAGTCCAAAACAAACAAACAGACAAAAAAAGAACTACAGATGCTAGCCAACTGGGGTAGTTCAAGTGTCTAATCCAGCTATCAGGAGGCTGAAGAAGCAGATGCAAGTTCAAAATCAGTCTTGGCAGAAAATGAATTACAAAGAACCAATTTGAAAAATAAGAAGAAGCTAATATACAGGGCTAGAGATGAAACTCAGTGTGAAGGCCATGAGTTTCATATTAGGATACAAAAAATAGCAGTTATGGAAAGGAATCAAGAAGAAATCCTGGGAATGGAAAACATAACAGAAAGCCCAATTTATAGGTAATACCAATCATGGAGAAAGTATCAGGGTCTGAGGACAATAATAGTGTCACTGATAATTTGGTGCTCACTAATAGTTGATTTTGCAAACCACAGGTGTCAAAAACAAACAGTTTAGGCTGAAATGGGGTAGAAAATTACAAGGCAGTCATCACCACTAAGTCCTAGCTTATGTGTAAAGTACTGAACAAATTATGCTTAGGAGAATAACTGTTTGCTTCAAAATATGTCAGGTACCAAATTCAATAAGTTTAAAAGCACTTGCATGACATTGATGGTTGTAGTAATTCACTTAATCAGTAATATTCTAAAAACAAAAATCCATGAAAGGTGGATATAAGTGCTAGATGAAACTAAAATGTCAAACCAATGAATTACTGTGTCAAAGAAGTATGGGAAAAGGAAATGAAGGTGATAAAAATCTATTAGCAAAAATCATTGCAGACAATATTCCAAATCGAGAGGTGAATTGAACACGGAAGTAAATGAGGAATTTAGGACCCAAAATAAATACAGTCAGAAAGGAACTCCATGAAATTTCATAGTCAACATTCTAAAAAGTCACCATAAGGACAGAATGAAAGCCATTAAAGGCTGACATCATTGTGGGGCACTGGAATTGCCTCCTCAGAGAGGGGATGTGGCGGAGGGAGAGGTGGAGGGAGCAGAGGCAGAGGCCCCTTGGAGTGTGGCAACGTTGCCCTGCCTCACAGAGGATATGACATGTGGTCTGAGGGACGACATGATGATGAAAGTCTTCTCAGAAAACGAGGAACACCTCGGAGTCAGACCAACGATGAAGACTCCAAAATATATAACATTGTTCCTAGGCAACCACCACTGATAGCCAGAAAACCTTCACTGTACAACACAACACCGCTGCTTGCTGAGAAACCAGGACTGCGAGGCAGACATGGAGAACGAAGCTACAATAGATATTACAGTGTTGATGGCTACCAAACCTATGACAAGGGCCACAGGTTTTTTTATGATCGAAGAAGTGGTCCACCCCACAGAGGACATGAATCTGGATATCAATGCACAAGGTACCATCATTCTACAAGCCACCTGATTGATTACAGCCACAGGAGAGATGGCTTTCGAAGAAAACATTTCTACTCTTCTGATTGTATGAGGCACCAGTTTCGTCATATAAGGAATCCTACATTTTTTAGTGAATCTCCAGTAGAACAAAAGTTTTCTTTGCACAACAGATTTGACCCCACGGTAGGTAAGAGAAGTTACTCTCCACTGCAGAGCAAAATGTCATCTTTCCAAGAGTCTCAGCATGGAAACAAACAGCAGAATGTAAATTTTGGGAGATTGGAGAAAAAGTTGATTGAAAAAAGTCCTGTCCTAGACAAATCCATACAGTGTTCACTGAGTCAGAATTCAAATGACATAGGTGTGTAATGTGATGCTGAAAAACTCAAGCATGCCATTTCAGAGTATGATACATCCACTCAAGATTTTGAAAGACATAACATGTGGTCTGTAGGACAATATGACAGTGAAAATCTTTCCACCAATCAAGTATCACCTCGGAGTCATCCCACTGACGAGCACCAGAAAGGAAATAACATTTTGCCATGGAACCTATCACTGTTGTGCAAGACGGAACCACTGGTAGAAAAGAAAGAACTAATACTAGAAAAGAAACCAGCATTTTTAGAAAACAACCCACCACTGGTAGAAACGAAACCACCAGTACTAGAGAGACCTGGTAAAGGAAGCCACAATAAATATTACAGTATTGCTGGTTACCAAGAATATGAGGTGAGATGTGCATTTGCTATTGATCAGAAAAGTGTTCCACCTCAGAAAGTAGCTGACTCTGGCTATGAATGGTCAAGATACAATCATTCTGCACACCACCAGTGTTATTACAGGGATAAGAGCAATAGCCGTTCAACCAAAAGTTTCTGCTCTTCCCATTTTATGAAAGAACAGTCTCCTCATACAAAAGAGCCTACAACTTTTGGAGAGTCACTCTTAGACTGCAAGTATTCTCCTGCAGGTAGCAGACGACATTCTCCAGTCCCAGAAAAAACCGACTCTTTTCAACAATCTCAGCATAAAAGTAAAGAAAGAAAGGTCCAGTCTTTGAAAAGATCAAGAGGGTCTACCCTCTCAAGATCTGATGCAGTGCCTTCATCAAATGTGTTAGATAAACCCAGCAGGCTTACTGAAATGGAACTTGAGGAAGCTGTAAGATGGAGGGCTGCCAAAAATTGCAAGCAATCCAATGAAAGTGAGTTGTCTGGGATCTCTGAATTTGAGGTGGTATCTCCAACACCATTATTCAGTAAGCAAACATTGGTGCCAGTGACACATGCAGCTGCCCTCCCAGAAGTACGTGAAGATAATCAGCACAGCAATCGCTTCAAATCAATAGCATCAAAAAGCAAAGAGATTGAACAAGTTTACCAAAAATATATTGAAATGTTTGGCACGGTGGTGAGAATGTTGATTCAAAAGGATCCTTCACTAGAAAAGCCTATATAGTTTGCACTGCATCAAAATTTACAAGAAATAGGTGACCAGTGTGTTGCAAAGTATGATGTTTCGCAGGATTCTGGAGCGTCTTCTTAGAGGACATAACAGCCATGCAATCTTTATATCCTTAAGGTATGGACTGTTTGCAATGAAGAGGAATACTTTATGTGTTTTCCATATCAAATAAAGTTCTAACACAGTGTGCTTAAAATATTTTAATGAGAATTTTTTCCACATGTTAGATCCACTAATCTATATTCATCTTCCATGCCCAAAATGATGGTCACTTAATTGTTTAAGCTTTGAAGAAGCAGTTCTGGAGGACAGTTTTCTATACTTACCCATGTTGCATAATCTCCCAAGTGAGTGATACATTTGACCACATGAGTGTAATTTACAGGTTAGGGATCATTCCATCTAAGCACTTGTAGTGAGTGATGCCATGTGGATATATTGGAATTCTGATTTGTGATTTTTATTAGCCTGTTTCTTGCTTGTCTTAAGCTTCATGAGTTTTCATACACTAAAAAACATGCCATCACAAGAAAGTGAACACTTTATTATCTTAGAGGATATTTTCTATGACAATAATTCTCATTCTCTGTTAACACAGAACCTAAAATCCCAAAATACATAGGAATAAATCTTTTTTCTTAGTAAATGAACTCAATATGTCCCTTCTATTAAAAACACCCTAAAGTTTTTAAGTATCCTGATGTCTTAGTCTCATGTTTAAGACTAATTAAAGAAGCAATATTTGATGGAAAGTGAGGAGAATTTGAAAATACTTTTGAGCAACTGAAGAGAAAACTTTAAATACATAAGAGTACTAGTGTTTTGTTTTTATAAATGCAGATACACTTCCTCAGTCAGTATTGATATAATTCTTGGAGGGAAACCATTTGCAGATTTTGGGGGGATTACTTTTTAATCTAGTGAGTTCTTTATTGTGGTAACTTTGAGAGGTACTTAGTTTTTCCAAAGTGTTCTTGGCAAAAAACACAGCAAAACAGACAATAAACCATGGAAAGTACCAAGCAGTCATTCCAAGCAGTCTGTGTAAGCAGTCCTTCAAGGGTAATCCATCAAATTACAGATTATTTAAGAATCTTAACTAGGATTACTGGGGAAGTTCACTTATTTCTCAGCCTCTTCCAGCAACCCAGTGGCACTGAAGCAAAGTATATCACTTATCGTTAGTATTTCCTAAGTGTTATTGGGGAGACAAACACAGCAAAATAGACAGTAATTCCAGCACAGTACCCCTTACCAAGAAGTCTGGGTAAGTAGTACTTTATGGGTGAGCCATCAAATCACAGATTAATTAATAATATTAACTAGGATCACTGGGACAATTCACATATTTCCTAGTCTCTTCCAGCAACCCAGTGGCATTGAACCAAAATATATTTTTCTGGCATTGGATGAAATCATGTTTTATCATTGTTTCTCAAATTTAATCTTTTTGTTTTTCTATTTCCTCTCTTTTGATATAACTTTTAGTGGCCTCTTGACATTATATAAAGAGTTACTCCAAAGCACAGTAAGTTTCAATTAAAATTGTAAACAGCAGTATAGTATTAATGTATCCTATGCCTCAAAATATGAGTTATGAGTTTCACAAATTTAGAAACTAATTTAAGGCAACATTTAATTTTTTAAAAGTTTTTGAAGAAAGATTATCTTGAACTTATATTTTTGCCAACAAGTTGTTGTACTTACCTTTTATAAAACATAAGCCAAGTGAAATTCCACATGTTATTTCTCATAGTCTTCCTTCTATATGGAAGGCTATAGACATATTCTTTAAAAAGACTGAGAAGGTACCTCAGTGGTTTATGTCTACAAATACTCTAGTACTAGAATTTGGTTCCTTTACTCAAGATGTCACAAGTTTAAAAATAAAACTATAGAAACTAACAGAATTAAAAAAACATTGTTCTCTTTGTTAAAATTTATTAAATATTGATAACTTATATTTAGATGTAGGTACAACTGTTAATTTATTTTTCCATTCATTTAAATTACACTCAGTGTGAAAATTTGTTTATATCATTCTTTAAGCATTATTCTTCCAGTCCTGTCAGTGTTAATATTTTTTAAAATGTATTTTAAAAGCAGACATTAGGTAAATTTAGATTTGAAACAGAGTATGTACTTTCCTGAATGGTATTGACTAAAAAGATTCATTTGCAAATTATGCAATGTTTCTGTACATACCTAATTGATTTGACAAAATTTTCATAGTCTTCTATAAAGCCTTGATGATCAAGCAGATATTGTCAATCATTCTATGACTTTTAAAAGTGCAAAATAAAGCATCCATGCTTAAAAAAGAAAGCCATTAGAGAAAAATATAAGTGATAAAGGCAAGCCTATCCAAATAATGTCGGATTCCTCAACAAACACCATAAAAGTCAAGATATCTCAGAATGAAGTTATTCAATCACCACCCACTAAGAAATGAGGTCAAACCCAAAATTATTATAACAAAAAATTAGCCTTCAAAGCTGATGGTAAAATGAAAACTTTTACAACAAAAAGAATCCAAATAAATTCATGACCATTGTTATGGGCTAAAAACTGGTGGTCAACTTAACACTAGATGAATTAAATCACCATGTTGCTGAGCATAGATGTTCCACATGAGGAAAGTTTTCAGCATACATAAAGAGGTGGAAAATGAGAAGGGCAGCATTGAGGTATTTAGCCACTGTGGGTTCTCCTACATGTAGTTGTTTGAGTTGTTAGTTCTCCTGGGGAAGCGCTGGTCCATGTATCAAACATTACTTACTGGCTCCGGAGGGAAAGACCTGTGCTGTTTAATCTCCAAGATGAACTCCTCATGTTGGCTTTCTAGAATGTACTCGACTGTCCTTATCACTGGTGGTGCTGGGGAACTCTGTATCACTGAGGATGGCTGTGGAGCTTTTAAGGACAGCCCTGGTCTTTGTTTTGAGCATGAATTCTTGGCCCTGGTGTAGAACCCTCAACCTACCAGCACAGCTCCCTCACTTCACTGATATAGAAATTCTAGATTAGACCACAGACATTTGGGCCTTTCCAGCACAGATCCATAAAAGTGACTGTTGTGAATATTTCCTTTGGACTCTAGACTTCCAGCTGCATTTTTGCGAGGCACCGTCATGAGCTCTGGGTCTTCATCTAGATTCATATGAGACAATCCTGTGGGATTCAGGTACTTTATGAAATATGCTAAGTCTTTGGTATTGTTGAAAGTTATGGTATGCTTTCTTGTGTTAACTCTGGTAACTACCATAAAATAATGTTATAAATTTCATGCTCTCATTCTAGTTGTTCTCCTCACAACCCTTGAATACAAGAAGCATTAAAACCAGCATTGTAGAAATTACTCATAAAAAATATCAACAGATAGAGCAAAGCACATATCACCAGAGTCCAAAGGACATAACACACCAAACTGGAAGAGTAGTTAAGCAAAAGAAAAGGAGAAGGGAAGTAACCATGAAAAATTAACACAATAATAGAAATTACACAGAGTGCACATTGGAACAAAAAAAAAAAAACTTAATTGTATGCTGCATGTCAGAGACACACCTCATCTATTAAAAAAGAAAAAAAAAACATGTACTAAAGTAGAAATGATGGAAAATCATTCTCCATATAACCAGTACAGAAAAAAAAATGAAAGAGTGTTGATCATAATTTTAAGCAAAGTAGACTTCAAGTCAGAAGTGATCATCAGAAGAGACAAAGAAGGTGACACTACACATTTATAAAGAGAATAACTCACCAGGAAGAAATAATCTTAAATATAAATGTACCAAATTTTGGTGCACCCAATCAATGAAACAGAAACTGCTATGTTTATGAGGCCAAAAGAACACATACACAGCAATACATTCATAGTGGAAGACTCCAATACCACACTTTCATGAATAGGTCAAGCTAACAAATGCTCAAAAGAACTTAAAATTTACAAGTACAGATAGATATCTTTGTAGACATGCACACACAGTCTCACACAAACATGAATAATCTGTTCCTTTGTTAAACCATAAAAGAGTCATGATATTCTAGGAAGAAAAGTCTTTGAATAGTACTATTGAAAAATGCTTTAAAAAGCACAAATTTATATAATTAGTAATCCATATCAGTAGATGCACATGTTGTGAAGAAAATACACCTTTATTTGTCTAATTCTGAGACCAATAATCAATGTTAACTTATTGTGGACTGATCAGGCCCACAACCTCACAAATGAGTTGATAGCAAAGGCTTAAATAAAAGATATGAATGGTATGATATTAGGGATCCAGGAGAATCAAACCCTCTAGCACAATTTGAGATTCTCTAAGTGCTGAAAAAAACAATTTCTCTGTGGTACCCATATTCACTTGGTTTTCAAAAAAAGTGAGAAGATACTGAGGAAAATGGGGAACCTGAGCAGGACCTTGGGAGGCAGTTTAGATTCACCTCCAAGTAGTAAATTATGTTTCTTGAGGAGAAAAATCTTATCTCCAGGTTGATAGTTATTGCAGGAATGATGCCTGTGACTATAATCCGTATTTAGGTAATTGATGTTGGAGCCAGGTGTCCTCACGTATGGCCTTATCTTGTCCTTTGAGGTATTGTGACATCCAGGCCACCTCAGGGCTCTGTCAGGACCAGTGATTCCTAGAGTTTTACTTACTGTTAATCTGCTGCCCATCTCCAGACAAGGGATCTATGCCTTGGACAGACACACAAGTAAACATAGAAAGCCAACTGGTTAATTTAAAGTCCTGCTCAGAGCAGTTTTGTAGTGACCTCCATCACTAACTAACAAATAACTATTTTCATTGTTGGCAGTTATCACTCTTTAGCATGTATCATCTCATTTAAAGGATACTATGTCAAATCACCATAAGAATATTATAACCCTGGATTTCACAATGATCAATTTGATACATAAAATATTCATTCAAATAGAAACTTTTAAAACCAAAAGTTAGATTGAAGGAGTCTATCTAAAAGTATCATCTACTACACTATGACTTCCTCCTATAACAACCAAAAATGTTGGTAAATAGTGATTTTGCACAGAGATAAACCAGCTAGTTTAGAACACAATTCAACTATATGTGAAATGTCTTTGCACTTTTAAAAATAATAACATTAAAATTGTTTCCAATCTGCAATTGTTAACTTTATTGGTTATGATGACTACCTTCAAATAATTTAAAGGCATAATAACTCAGGTTAGTCATCAAAATTTTTGAAAATCAGTGTAATATTTACCTTGTTCAGGTTCACTGTTCATCTTTAGCATCATTAAATTTTTCCTAAATGCTGATTACTGCAAAATGAGAAACTTTGGCATCATTGCTGCTCACTTGAATTTAAAAATGTATTAAATTATTAAACATTTTGCAGAAGAAATGAAATTCATTTAATATACCAATTAATTTCACATTAGAACTTTGGTAACCAACACATGAATGCATATTACATCATAAAACAGTGGTTGCAAACCAATTGCACATGTCCCAATCCAAGCTGTTATATCACTGAAAGATCTAAAAGATTCACAATCTCTGTCATATGGAATGCACAAGTCAATGACTTAAGTGATACAGATTTTAAAATCCTATGCCCCAAAATCTGAAGTCTGAAATTCTCCAAAATAAAAAAAAACCTTTCTGGATGTCTACATGATTCCACAATTGGAAAATTTCCTATCACACCACATATGATAAGACACAGTCTCAATTTAGGTACACAAGGAATGTCATATTAAATGACTTCATATCACATGTGTACGAGAGTGTGTAGGATATAAGGTTTTCCAAAATTAAGTTGTCTATTCCTTTATTTTTCTCTAATTCCTCTTGAATCCTGATGACATATACATTTCCATTTTTCTTCATTTTTTTCCTTCTCAGTATTTTCCTGAAGTTGACAATGTTTCTTCAAACACAAAATTGAATACTTTCACAGGTATTTTATGTATCTCTATAGGGCCAACCATTCACAGTTAATTTTGTCTATTTTTGGCATCTTTTCTCTGGATCCACACAGATGTATAATTATATCTATGCATTCAAGGAGAAGTTACTTATTCTAGCTTTCTCAGTCTGAGTACCTGGGAACAAGTTCCAATAGAAAGCCTAATTATGAGCAGATCACTCATTGTGGTCCCTATGCCTGCTTATCACAGCAACAACTCTTACAGAACTAGGCAATTCACTAATCCAAAGCTGCCAATGTTGTCAAACTATTGGACTGGAATTTCACACCCACAAATGGTGACACAGTATTGGGCCAGAATCCCAGTATCCAGCCACTAAAATTTGTCTATTGGTTCAGGTTATTCAGAGTCAAAGACAGCTATTGTTGGATGGTTGGAATGCAAACTAGAACTGAGTTCATCTTGATGGGGTTATAGAAACCTTTATGGTACCATGCAGAACTAGAAGCTATGAAAACCATTTTGGGTTCAGAGTCTATCAGTTCCACCTTGTGTTTTGGTTGTGGTGAGTTGAGTGCTGAGTTCTAAGAGAATCTTACATTTACTTGCTTTCTATTTTCCCAAGTAGATAGTGTTGTAGTCAGGGGTTGTGAAGAGAAGAATTAGAATCAGGACACAGAATTTATATTATTGTATGATGGTCACCCAGAGTTAACACAAGAAAGTACAGGAATCTATCCACAGAACTAAAGACTTAGAATATTCAGCCAAAAGCCTGAATCCCAGAGAAATGTTGTACATGAGTCTAGAAAAGACCTAGAGCTCAAGAAAGTGCCTCCCACAAGTCCAACTGGAGGTCTAGAGCCCACAAGAAGAACTCACACTAGGAATTCCCAATGGTCAGTGGTGGAAACTCAAATGCCTGTGCCAGTGACATGAAAGAGTTGTGCTGATAGGTTCACAATTCTATACTGGAGCTGAGAAGTCATGCTCAAAACAAAGACCAGGGCGCTGTCCTGAAAAGCACCACAGCCATCCTCAGTGACATGGAGGTCCCAAGGTCCTCCAATGATAAGCACAGCTGAGTACATGCCAGGAAGGCAGCATGATGTGTTTGTCCTGGGGATTAATTGGCATATGTCTTCCCCTCAGGAGCCATGAGGTGATCCTCAATGTAAGGACCAGAGCTTCCCCAAAGTGAACCATAGCCACTCTCACCAACAAGGTCCCAAGCTTCTCCAATGGCAATGGTCAAACTCACACTGGGGAAGCTAGTCATGATGAGCTCCTCCAGGAGAACCAATGGTTTAAACAGCCACATCTAGGAGAACTCACCATGCCTCACCTCTCCTTCTCCATCTCTCTATTTATTCAGTCAGCTTTCCTCATGTGGAGCATCTATACTCAGCACCATACTGATTTAATTATGCTGTCATCAAGTTGACCAGCAGTTTTTAATTCATAACAGATAGTATCTTTGATATATTGTCTGGTGTTGAGGAGGGGAATACACAGTTTATATAAAGCTTTCATTGTACTTTTTCAATGCACCCTTTCCTATTGTTATGATTTAGACCTCCATTGAGCCCAGGAAGATAAACACACATGAGGTGAGTTCCAGCACACTTTCTCTCCCTTGAAGAGAACTCTGGACTAATGCATCCAGTATTTATGACCCCAGCTAGCTTTCTGTATAAACATAGGAGGCACAGGAGATCCCGAGGGTCTGACTAGGCCATGCCTAGCCACCTCTGTTGAGCCCCTGGAGCTGAGGGCAGTTGAGGTGAGTTCCAGTGTTTATGTGCTTGCTCAGTGGAGAGCTCTGGACCATTGCTCCAAAGTGGATAGGATGCTGACCAGTTTTATGAACAACTGTAGGAGGTGAGGGAGGTCCCAGGGGCCTCACTGTGCCACACCTAGTAACCATCATTGAGCCTCTGGAGCTGAGAGTATGTGAGTGGAGTTGCAGCCTGCTTGCACTCAGAGAGAGCATTGGACCATTGCTTCCAATAGTTAGGACCCTGCCCAGCATTCTAGACAACCAGAGGATGCACAGGATGTCCCCCTGGGCCAAACTGGACCTCACCCAGCAAACTGCAAGAAGCTAGAAGTTGCCAGCAGCCTTGCTTGAAATCCAAAAGTGGGTGAGGTGATTCCCAGGACAAGGGAGAAGCTTTGAAACATCACTTGATACCAAGAAATATAGGAAAATGACAAAATGAAATACCAAAATGGAATCTCAAAACTCCAACCCATCCCAAGCAAGCCTAGGAGCATGTAAACAAAAGAAAATATAGCCATACACCTGAAGTGACTGAAATGATATCAACTGAAATATAGAAACAACTCTGGAAAGTATAAAAGAACTCAAATAAGAAAGAATCTGCCAGTTAAAAGAAGAAATGATGAATGTAATGAAAGAAATGCTAAAAATATCTAAAGTAGATATAGTTTAAAAATTAGGGGAACAATATAAACAGACAGAATCCCTGAATGAATAGTATACCAAGCAAACAAAATGCATGAAGTAGATTCAAAGAGATATACAGGAAATGAAAAATTCTATTTAAAGTTGCCAAAACCACCTCAGTGAAAGTAGAGACAGAATTTAAGACCTCAAAGATAAGATTGCAGCTAGTGAACAGGAAAGGAAAGATCTTTAAAAATAACAAGGAGTCAGGAAAGAACAATTCAACAGCTGCAAGATGATGCAAAGAAAAACAACATAAGATTGATAGGGATAAATGAAAAAGAAGGGGACAACACAAATGATATCAAGAGTCTGTTTACATAAGTAATAGCTGAAAATTTACCAAACATGAGAATGGAAATTGACATACAGGTAAGTGAAGCATATAGAACTCCAAATAGCCATAGCCAAAATAAAACTACACCCAGACATATAATAATCAATATCCCAGAAACCTAATGTAAGAACACAATATTAAAAGCTATTAGAGAGAAGAGACAGATCATCTATATGGGAAAACCTATCAGAATCACAGCAGACTTCTCAACACAATCAATGAAGTGAAGAAGAGCTTGGAGTGAATTGTTTCGTATCCTAAAGCAAAATGTCTTCCAACCCAAACTGATGTACACTGCGAAACTAACCTTCAAAATGGATAGACTACTGAGATACTTCCATGACAATAAACAGCTGAAGAACTTCACAAACAACAAACCAACCCTGCAACAAATACTGAAACACATTCTAGATACACATAGGAAAAAATGACTAAGCAAGGCAGACAGTTAAATGGAGTGGAAAGCAAAAGAAGCCACAGCAGAAAGACAACATGTCAAAAATAAACCAATATATAACAGTTATAACCATTAATGTAAATTGCCTAGATTCACCAATTAAAAGAAACAGAGTGGCAGAATGGATCTAGAAACAACATCCACCAATGTCCTGTCTATAAGAAACACATCTACCTCAAAAGGAAACTCATAGACTGAAAATCAAAGGATGGAAAACAATACTTCATGCAACAGGAACCCCAAAAATAGCAGGGATAATTATTCTGTTTCCAGACAATGTTAACTTCAAACCAAGAATGACCCAAAGAGATAAAGAAGGTCACTACATACTAGTTAGGGGCAAACTTCAAGAGGAAGAGATAACAACCTTAAATATATATGCACCAAATTCGGGAGCACCCAGCCACACAAAACAAGTATTGACAGAAATGAAAAATCAAATAAGCAATAACACAATTTTAACAGGAGACCTTAAAATTCTATTGACACAAAGGGACAGATCAATCAGACAGAAAATCAACAAATAAATAATGGACTAGAGTTACACCTGTTGACAAATGGACTTGATAGATGTATACAGAGTGTTCGACCCAACAACATCAGAATATATATTCTTCTCAGGAGTACATGGAATATTCTCTACAATAGAGCACATAATAGCTGACAGAACATACTTACATAAATGCAAATGAATTGAAATTACCCCATGTATGTTATGAGATCATAGCACCATGAAAGCAGAAAGTAATGAAAAAAGGAACAGCAAAAACCCCACAAATACATGGTAATTTTATAATAGGCTCCTGAGGAATTAGTGGTCACAGGGGAAATTAAAGAATAAATTAAACAATATCTAAAAGCAAACAAAAATAGAAATAGAAATTATTGGAATCTGTCAGATTCAATGAAAGCAGTCCTCAGAGGAAAATTTATTGCAGTGAATTCCCACATCAGGAAAAGAGAAAAAAAAAACAAATAACATGATGGTACTCCCAAAACATCTAGAAAAAGAAGAGCAAGTCAAAACCAAAACCAAAGGAAGGGAGGAAATTATAAAGATCAGAGTAGAAATTAATGAAATAGAGACTAAGAAAACAATACAAAGAATCAATGAATCAAAGAATTGGTTCATTGAAAGAATAAATAAAATTGATAAGTCCCTAAGCAGCCTTATTTTATAAAGAAAAGATAAACTCAAATTCATGCAAAATGGAATGAAAAGGGTGAAATCACTACAGAATCTGTGGGAATACAGAAGATCATCAACACCTATTTTGAAAACTTCTATTCTCATAGGTTCAATAACACAGTAGAAATGAACAGATTCCTAGAAACATATGAAAGATCAAAACTGGGTCAAGAAGATGTAAAAATTCTGAATAAAACAATTTCTATTAATGAAATTGAACATGAAATTAAGTACTTACCAACAAAGAAGAGCCCAGGCCCAGACAGATTCACTGCAGAATTCTACAAGAAATTAAAGGAGACTTTATGCCAACACTCATTGAAATTGAAAGGGAAGCCATTCTTCTTCACTCATTCCTGGAAGCAAATATTACTCTTGTACCAAAATCTGAGAATGACTCAAGCAACAAAGAGAACTACGGACCAATCACCCTAATGAACATAGATGCAAAAATTCTCAATAAAATATTGGCAAACAGAATTCTGCAAAAAATCAATAAGATTATACATCATGACCAAGTGGGATTCATCTCAGGAATGCAGGGTTTGTTCAACATACATAAATCAATAAATACAACCCAGCATGTACATACAGCCAAAAATAAGAATCACAAAATCATTTCTATAGATGCAGAAAAAGTTTTTCATTAGGACCAACACATATTAATGATAAGAAACTTAAAGACAGTTGGGATAGATGGTCTTTACCTTAATATGATAAAGGCCATCCGTGAGAAACCAACAACCAGCTTCCTATTGAATGGCCAAAAACTGAAAGCCTTTACCCTAAAATCAGGCACAAGACAAGGATGTCTCTAATCACTGTTCATATTCAACATAGTGCTGGAAAAACAAGCCCAAACCATTAGACAAGAGGGAGAAATAAAAGAAGTAAGGATAGGAAAAGAAGTAAAATTTTCATTATTTGTAGATGACATGGTGCTCTACATAGAATACCTCCAATACTCCATTGAAAGACTCATAGATATAATAAATACTTTTAATAATGTACCTGTATACAAAGTTAATACTCAAAAACCAATAGCATTGCTACACATTAACAAGAAAATCACTGATACAGAAATAAAAGAATCCACAACCTTCTCAATAGCATCCAAAAAAATGAAATACTTAGGAATCAATCTAACAAACAAGCAAAAGAAATTTTCAGGGAAAATTATAATACACTCAAAAAAGTATTTCAACAGGACCTCAAAAAATGGAAAGACATTTCTTTTGGGAAAATACCAAGGAGGGGAATAGCTGGGTCGAATGGAGCTTCTACACCTAGTCTTCTGAGAATTCTCCATATTGATGTCCATAGTGGTTGCACCAGTCTGCACTCCCACCAACAGTGGAGCAGTGTTCCTTTTTCCCCACAGCCTCGCCAACATTTGTTATCAGTTGTTTTCTTGATGGAAGCTATTATTTCTGGTGTAAGATGATATCTCAATGTTGTTTTAGATCCCCTTGTATTTTAAGAAGCTCATTAGTCATACAGATGCATACACACTTATATATGTATAAGTGCTGTATATACAAATATCTATACATGCATGTTTGTATCCTAAGTTGTAATGCAAAAACTAAATCATTTGTGCTTGTTTTTTTTTTT
>PVJX010037811.1:0-16721 GCA_004027295.1 Dolichotis patagonum
TGAATGTCTACTTTACATGTTTTAACTTTGTAATTAGAACAACTATTTCAAAGAAGTCAGTATGTAATTAGTCAAGTAATAATTTCTTAGGTTTTATTGCTGTTGTACTCCTCCTTTTTTCCTTGAAATACTGTATTGTCACTACCCTTTATTCTGTTTTATTTTGTTTTGTTTTTTTCCTCTTTAAATTAAAAAAAAACATAAAAAAAAATCATCAGCTGGCTCCAGCACATCAGTGACTATAAATATGTACTGGAAAAGAGCCTGATTGGGATTTAGAAGACTTGGGTGCTAGAATTCCTGGCCACTTAGAAAATAGTGCAACAAAATTCAAACTTTTTTGAGTTTCAATTCTTCCCACACCTGTATAAGTTGAAAGACTCAGTTCCCCTCATTTGCCCACCTCCAAGGACCTTCAGAAGTATCTACATCATGTGAATTAATCAGTGTGGAAAATACAGTGTTTTTTAAAAACACAAACAGAGGAATCTGCTGATTCCTAACAGCGCTACTTTAAGAAATCATATTTAATAAATTTTTTCTATTCTCCTTCCTACCTGCTTATCTTATCTAGGTTGTTCTTGAACTTGCTTCTTTACCTGGCAATCCTTGGGCAGAGACAACCAAATTCACTTTGCAATTTCATTTTGGAAGTATTTTTTATTTTTCTAAGGTGAAGGTTCTTAAGTAAGACATTTAATATGATTAATTTCCTGGGATTTTTTGCACTGCATATACATAGAAAAATATCCTTGAGAAGTGAGGTACAGATTTTACAAGACTGCCACAGGGTATGCAGGCTAAAACAAATCAGAATGCGGAGTTCAGAGGGCTGGGAAGAAAAGTTTCCCTTGATCTGAACTAAACAGAGATTTCTAGCAATGGCACTGTGTTGGAATTCCATAGCTGTGACAAATACCCAAGACTGATAACTTGAAAGGAGGAAATATTTATGTTGGCTTATGGTTTTAGAAGCATCAGTCCATGGTTACCTGGCTCTGTCACTTGGAGCCTGTGACCAGGCAGCACACACAGTAGAACAAGCTACTCCCATCATGGCAGCTAGGAAGCCGAGACTGAGAGGAAGGGACCTAGGTCCCAATATTCCCTACAAGGACGTGCCCCCAGTGATCTCCCTCTCTGCTACTAGGGCCACCTCTAAATGTTTCACACCCCAACCCAGTAGTACCATCAGGGTGGTGTGGACCTACCCTTTAACACAAGAATTGGAAGACAAGGCCAGGGGTATGGCTCAGTGGCATACATGCCTGCCTGGCGAGCACAAGGTCCTGAGTTTGATTCCTAACACACACACACAGACACACACACACAGACACACACACACACACACACAGAACTGGGAGACATTTAAGATTCACACTATAACAGGCATTAAAAGCCACATCTTTACTGGCTTCTCTTTCCAAAATGCAAAAGGAAAATAAAACATGTGCCTTAATTTTCTGAACAAATTAACTGAAAGATATTAACCATATAGGGTTTCAATTGACTTTCTTTGATCAAGAGTTTTGTCCATTTTCCCACACCCCTCTCTTCGCTTATTCTTTGCTATATAGTCTGTTGGTCAGTATTTGCAGTTGAGAATTAGCATTCCTCAGTCCTAGGAAGCATGTGATTTCAGGACAACCTGCAATGAAAGAAAAGCTTCATGTTCTTATGTTGGAATCATGGAGGTCTCAGAACTGTCTTTCATAAGAAAGAAGAGGAGCACGTTAGCATTCCCTCATTCCTGTAATGAATTATGAGGGCCTAGTAGCAGAGTAAAGGATATGAAACATCGAGATGACTATATTAGCCAAGTGTGGAGGTACATGTGTATAATTCTAGCACTCTTAAGAGGCTGAGGCAAGAAGTTGCAACTTCTATTTTAGTCTGAGCCACTTAGCAAGACCCTGCCTCAAAAAAAAAAAAACAAACCCAGCAAAGGTCTTGGATTCAATGGCCAGTATGTGGGGCGGGGTGGGGGGGAGGTGTGTCATGTCTCAGTGCATTTGCCCTCAAAGAGGACATTAGGTGGTCATTGCTGTATGAGAGAAAGGTTCAGGGAACTGTGGAAGGGTATGGCACATGTGTCCACAATGAGAAGATGTGTGGGTACATTACACCCGTAGATTTTCCCCATAAAATTATCCTTTTGATTGATTTGCACAGAATTTTAACAGTAAGGATAAAAGTAGGTAGGGCTGGGGATGCAGCTCAGTGGCACAGCACCTCCCTGGAAACATGAGGCTGTGAGTTTGATCCCTGGTACCAAAAAAAGATAAGAGTAGGTAAATTTAAGGTCACATTTTCATTTCTACATCCTTGTATTCAACTATGACATATTTAGTGTGCTTGGATTTCCCAAAAATTCACATGTGCAAAGAGAAAAGGGATACATGGCACTATTTAATCCGTAGTTCCCAATGTTACGTATGTGACAGAATTTATCATTTGAGAACTTTTAAAAATTAACAATGCTTGGGCCATTTGTTGGTAAGCAAGGAGCTCCAAAAGTCATAAAGCAAAGCTGGGATTCCCCCCAGGTGGGAGAGGGTATCTGCCACCCCCAGGACCCACTGGTCACCAACATGTATGGTGCACCCGGATGCTGGGCTTCTGGCCTGCACTGGGAGGCCCGCACCCAGGAATGGGAGCTGCATACGATGGAGCAGAAGCCCTAAAGGAATTCCTCAACCTTCAGAAATGGTTTCCTACCTGGAGACTCCGTGCTTGAAATTCCACAATTAGATAGCTACACCTTTTCCCAAAGCTTAATTTTCTTCCACAGTATAAATGTCCCCAAGGGGTTACACTAAAGCTTCCTGGATTATATCAGCTGGGGTTCAGGTCCTGCTAAGTTTGAAAGGAGTCAGCAAGGCAGGTTCCTGAGACTACTGGAAACTATAAATGAGAGCAGGAAAGGGCTCGGGAAGAGAAGTCTACTTCTCACTCTCTCCAAGTACAGCTTCCCAGCATTTGCCCAGCTTGCCCTTGAAGCGGCATCTGTCCCTCACATAAATGTCACTTAATCCCCTCTATAATTCTATGAATACATGCATTATGCTCTTTTATCTAGTTTGGACCTCTGTGTGCTGCCTAGAAATTCTTCTTTCAAGTGAGATTTAAGTCAAGAGGACCAAATGAAAAGCAAACAAAAATCAAATTCCTAAGAGAGGCATGCAAAAATAAAATCACTACAAACCCTTTAAAAGGAGTGGCATACATAGCTCGATGTGATAACCCTCTGCATACTCTTCATGCAGTACGTATATGTCACACTGGTTCTAGACACTTAGAGAAGCCAGCCCTGGATCATTCCATAGAGCAGTTAGCACATTCTGAGTACTCTGAATATCCAGACTCTGAGGGTGTCTCCTCAGCGGGTGTCTCTTTAGAGAAAGGTGCTATGCAGATACTAGTATTGTTATTCTTTTAGCACAAACTTATAATCGACTTTCTGTTAAACATTGCAGCAAGTTAAATTAATTCAGTATGATTACAGTCATTAAACAAATGCCTGGTAATGACTGCTTTCTTATTTTAGCAATTCCTCAAACTACTGCGCTAATACTATCTACGGCTTCTGCTCCATTGTCAGATTAATTGGGATGCACGGTTCGCCTTCCACCGCAGCATGCACACTGCATTCTAGCAGCGGACCATGATTTAAGGCCACTGCCAGATTAATTTACCTCCTGGTTTTCCCAATTGCTCTTACCATTTCGTTAGGTACAATTTACTAGATTATTACAGCACACCAGTGGCTGAAGGCAATTTCAACCTGGTTTTTTTTTTTTTTTCAAGGTGTGCTTTTAAAAGCAAAACATGGGCAAGAATTATCCCTCATTTATTTTTGTGACTCTGAAACAAATCCAAACGATAGGGGCAGTGATGTTTTTAACCTGTTTCTGCACTGAAATGCTCACCCCAAGAATGACCTGCCGGCTTAGCAAGCAGAACAGAAATAGTTAAGTTCTGAAGGCTGCAGGATAAAGCTGCCTGAGAGGAAAACAATGTAAGAAGCTCCTGCCAGGTGTGCACCAGGCAAGGGTCCCCTCCTACAGTCACCCTTTCCACTCAAGGTCATCTGCCTGGTGCCCCTTTAGACGCTGGCCGTTTCTGAAGAGGACATTGAATGATAACACGCTGCGAGTCAGCTGACTGCCTTGTCATAGCTGCTGCCTTCTGCATTGCTGCAAATGCCAGCCCCAGCTCCTGCCGCTTCCTAGTCACAATGCAGCACAGCAGAGGCGCACAGATAGGCACAAAGCAACAGAGTTCTAAAGTTTTCTTTTTCTGCTACTACTTAACATTTCTCACGTGAGGAATATTTACCTTTATTTAGCCAGGAGCCGAGATGCAGTCTGGCTGTTTACGATGGCTCTAGCATGCATATTCAGCTGAGCAGGTACTGCTCCAAGCCTGGTCACCAAACTGCCTCTGATGGGGTACGGCTGGTCTCCCACCACGCGTGTGTGCAGTTTGGGGGCTTCGGACACCACGCTGCTCTACCTGCAGGAGTAAAGGCTAGGACAGAGGAGAGGATGCTTGCCATGGTTTGTCTGGCTGGGGCCTGGGCGACTTACCGCACTGACGCTGTGGGACTCTCCAGCTCCCACGTAAGGCTGGTCACGGGGGCTGGCGCAGATCCCCACTCCTCAGTTTAGGACACGGTTTAAAGGAGAAACCAGACTCACTGACCTAAATCAATCCCAGTACTCTCTGGATGCGGGACAGCTGTCGACTAGCAGTGATACAACCAGCCATCGAGTGGAGAATCCTGGCGACTGCAGTCTGGGTGCAGGTGGAGCCTGGGAGAATGACAGTCTAATTTTGGTCACCTGATGGCTGCTTCTTATTTTCCTAAATAATCGTGCTCGCTAAGTACACAGTCTGGATTAGTCTTCCTTCCATGCAGTCCTCATCAACTCTGGCTGGAAATCAGGGTGCCAGGCAAGCCTGCATTAGCACTGGCTTCCTTCTGCGTGATGCTATGCAGCCAGGATGGGTCACCCCGACAACAAAGAAGGACGCAGAAAGCATCACTTTATCTTCTCTTGTGATGTTAGCGGAACATAACTCTCCGCAGTGTGTGTGTGCGCGCGTGTGTGTGTGCATGTGTGTGCATGTGTGTGCATGTGTATGTGTGTGTGTCTTAATTCATCTAATCGGAGAACCTCACAGATATCATCATGGATGTGGTTTTTAATGATTTGGAAAGAAAGACAGCCTGTGGAGACAGAGATTTGAGACAGCACATTGAGGTTATTGCCAATCTGAAATACTCCATTTGCAAAGCCGAGCCCTAAGGGGCAAACTCGGTAACTGAGAAAGAGATCGTAGATAAAGAAATAAAAATGACAAGCATAATGGAGGCTCTGTGAAGGGACTGTCAGAGCGTCAGTTCATGGATGGCAATTTCGCCAGGCTGAGACTGAATAATTCATAGATTGAAAGTACCCTGCTTTCACCTTTCCATTTAAACCGGCATGATCTGAATCTCTAATAAATTTTCAAGATAGAGTAAAATGCCAATTTGAATCTGAAAAGCTTTTCAAAGCAGATGCCATATCCCTGAATCTTTCCGTATCTTCCACAATTATCCTATGAGAGAGAATTGTACTTCATCACGAAGCACCATTACCAGAGAAAATTACTGTGATTACAATAGCAACAATAGGACAGCATCAAATGATCTCCAATTTACCTAATTTGCTAAGACTGACTGTGGTTTTAACACCCATTGTATGTCACCATGACCGGCTTCATGGATTTGTATCAAGCCAGAAAAACAGTGGGGTAGTATGTGTACCCCTTAGCTCCAAAAACCTAGCAAAGAACATCCTTTTAGGTTACAATGTCTTTCATTTGGCTTCTGGTTTTTTTTGTTTGCTTGCTTGCTTGCTTGCTTGCTTTGTTTCTAATTCCTCTATCCCAAATGCCTGCTTGGGGACATGGCGAGCCTGTTATGCACTGTAAGTTTATTCTTTGCTACAGAAGGGGATTGACTCGTTAATTTATACACCCTCTTGGTTTTAATATATACAAGCATGTGTTTACCAGAAGGGAGAAAAGATTCCACCCTGGGAGGACAGTTTTCCAATGCAGCAAAATGCAGTATGCATGTTGGCTTCTACTTTGCAATTTCTGTGTGCTCACAGGTTAGAAATCCTTTTGGGGAGCTGTAATCCTGGGGTGGTATGTTAAAAACCTTTCCAGCTGAACAGCAGCTCAGGTGGTAGCGCCGGTAATAAGCCGGTGCAGCCCATTCTGAAAGCGTGTGTGTGGGAGTCAGTGATTAAACCAAGCGCTGGGGGACTCTGGTTGTTCCCGCCTGTTCACTGTGGAGAAGTCTGTGCCGAAGAGAACTTTCTTCTGACAGGCTGCTCTGATTATTTTGAGGTAATTGTGCCATCTTGAGAGGGTGGCATGGATCATAAATTCCCCCTGGAGACCAGACTGTAACCATTTCATAGGCGCAGTGACTTCTGGAACTTGCGGTTTCATTTCATGAAGACAGTGATGGGTGGCTTTAGTCAGTTATTTCTTTTAAGTTCGATTATTTCAGGTAGAGGTCACAGGTGTGGCAACCATTTGGGAAGAAGGTGGCTTTGGAACACACCTGCCTGATATCCTGGGGTTTCTGCTTGAGAATTCTAGCTCTGATATGTCCTTTAAGTTACTGTCACTTTACCCCTCCTTGTATCCTGTTCCCCATGAGTACCTTGTCACAAAGAGGTAAGTTAAGGTCCTGTTCATTTGTATAATTGAATATGTTCTTTATTGTCTGGTTTCATTGGATACATGCTTGTTGTTACTCCTTTTTTTTTTTTTTTTTTGCTTTTTACTGTTATTCTCACTACCCTGGGGAAAACTCACAACTTCTTATTTCTGTGTTTTTCTATGTGCAAATGAAAATGTGATATTTTGGAACGTGATTTAAATATAGCTTTTGTTCTCTTTAGCTAATTAAGTACATTCAAGGTTGTATGCTTTTCAGTGGCAAAGAGAAACAGATTTGCTTCATAAGTAATTTGTTTAAAAATAATAAGCAATTTACCAGCTATCAATTACGTTACACACTGTTTTCTTTTGCTGGCTCACATTTCTAATATTGAACCCATTATTCTTGTTTCTAAGAAAGAAGCTTGACTGTTAGTAACAAAGGATTTTTCAAAAGCCTACGCTACTTCAGTGGAAAATGTTGTTTCTCTTTCTATTAAAGCATAGTTTTAATATTCAGCAAAAGGTTTTAAAATTTGAGCAGATTGATTTATGTGTGTGATTTTTAAGAAATACAGGTATCCTAAAGCTATCTAACAATAATTGGACATCAGACATTTGTCATCAGTGAGGGATACTCATTAGAAACCAGTTTTTTCATTTGATAAAAATAGCAAAGCATTATATGATTCAAGTAGTTATTTTTTTTAGTCTTAGAAAATGAGTTTGTTTTGTTTTTTAGGATGCAAGAGGCAGAATATTGGTTTTTTCTTACAAAGTATCAATAAGAATGTACTATTGTGTGTTAGTGTTTAATGATATTGAATGTCACTTGTTTTGTCACAAAAAGTTAAATTTATCCTAGAGTTACTAACTTAAAAATGTTGAACCCTACCATTCCTTTGAAATCAAAGTTTCTTTTCAAACTTTAAGTGATTGAGTCCAAAATGACATAGTATTTTAAAATAAGTTCATAAAACATTTCAAAGTAAGTTTGTTAGATAATATTTAATCGATTATTGACAAGTTTTCCACTCTTCATGGGTACATCTGACTTACAGTACCATAGGCAATTTGGAAGTTAAGAAATGCAGTGAAAATACGTTAGCAGTGGTTAACTTAGGTCAAATTTCAGAAAATAATGCTTAGCACTATATTTTAGGTCTTTTTGTGAGCATGAAAAAAGTAAAATAATTATCTCCTCCCTCGTTAACTTCTAGTCACGCCAGAGCATCAGATGCATTTACAAGGAGTGATTTAAAATCTCAATACCCAGAAACACACTTACAGAAGCCACCGAAATGCTTTGTACTTTAAGATAGAATGTGTACATTTTGTCACTTAATAGTTGAAGCAATTTCTGAACACTAATGTATATTAGGTTTCACTTCATTACTAACGTCCAACTTGGTGCAAAACAAAAAATAAAAAATAAACCAAACTAAAATTCTTCATGGACAATATGTTAATTTCTACTGAACATTTATTAACTGGTTAACAAATCCTGTCATGACTAAATACATTTCACATAAAATCAAATAGCATGTTCATACTTGACAATCATAATTGTAATTCTCTAGTTAATGTATTCTACAAGAACAAAAGCACATTGTATTTCTTCCTAAGGTTTTGTTTGTTTGTTTTGTTCTTGAGACAGGGTCTCACTATTAGTTCAAGGCTGGTCTTGAACTCAGCAATACTCCTGCCTCTGCCTCCTGAGTGCTAACTATAGGCATGCGTCACCACCTCCAGCTTCCCCCTAAGTTTTAAATGGATAGTAATGAAATGTGCCTTTTACAAATACCAGCATCTGTATTCTAGTGTACAAAAAAGAAAAAGGCAAGCGAGACAAAAAGAGATACAAGAAACTCTCATTCAGTGAGCCTTTCCTGCCTCATAGCAGGTTCAAAAATGGTTGATAACCTGGTGTCTACACACTATCTTTTGAAAGAACTTCTCTATAGTATGAATTTTTCCAACATTTTACTGTGAAAAAATTACAGAAATATGGAAAAGTCAAAGCAATTGTGAGCGACCATATTCTAACCATCCAGACTCTGAATACCTCTTTTCTTGCTGCACCCTGTATCTATGCAATTGCCATTCTTCTGTTCCTCCATCAACCTATCTTGTTTTTTTTTTTTGATGCATTTCAAAATTAAGTCACAGACATCAACTCACTTCACCCCTAAGGATATCCATGCTGAAGTGTTTGATTAGAGCTCACCATTTGTTTACAGGCTTTCCTTTAAGTATAGTTTGTACATGATGAAGATAGAATTTCAAAAAAAACACACTGTGGTTTTTTTAATGTGCACCAGCTATCTCTTTAACACAATGAGTGGCTGGATGCAAACTCTCAGAATCCTCTATTTGAATTTGGAAGGTAAATGGGAATGCTGTCTAGTAGAGGTGAAAGGGCCTTCTCCAGCCTCAGTCCCCTCCTCCAGGCCAGCCTTCACCCACCAAGCCCAGGGACAACTGGTAACTCACCACCATCAGTTCAGGAGACGAGGATCATGATATACCAGTGATTCTCAAGATCCATGCTGAGTCCAGCCTCAGTTTTCCTTTGTCTTTTTTGCAGGTGCACAAGGAGTAACCCAGTGGTTGTGTGAATAATCCATAGCCTTTTTCCTTTTCCCTCCTACTTTCTCCACTTGTTTTTCTCTTTCTATTTGCTCTCCACTCCTTCATTTTGCCCCTCAGAAACAAGGGGGAAAAATCACATCATTTTTCAAGTCCTTCCACTGTATACAATTTCATAGAAATAGTTACAGGAAACAAAGGTAAGGGATTAAAGAATCACAAGAAATATTGTAGGGATTAGTTTCTCTTGGTCTTAATTAAAACATAAATGAGTTGAGGATTGGCCTCTCAAGACCTCTTCACTAATCCATCTCTTGGATCCAATCTTATGCATGAGATTTATCACTTTTCTCTTAATTGAACCCTACACCAAACCTTACAAATCTCTTTAAGACTTATGTCAGTGTTGCCTCTGAGAATGAGGCCATTTTTTTATGCTTCCAAAATCTGCTGAGTTTCACAGACTACAGCTCCTGGCCCCTGGTTTGGTCTGAGCTGTTCCATCCCAGGCAGCACCAAGACCGCTGCTCTTGTCCCTGGGCTCCCCTGGGCTGCGGAATTTCCCATAGCTCTCTTCCCTAGGCGCTGGTACATCCAGGCCAGGCAGTGGCCTTCTAGGTGGTGGTCCCCTCAGGCCATTGTTCTTTATTTGGTTCAGGTGCTCCAAAGCGTCACTTCATAATTCCCATGCAGGTCTACCCTTGTCTGAAAAGCTTCCAGTTTGCCTATTTTTATGAAGCTGTATTTAGTTACAACAGACTGGTTAAGAGTTTAGGCTCTGTGGCAAAATGAACTTGGACTGCAGTCTCAGTTTTGCAACTACCAGCATTGCTCCATGCGTATTACTAAATTATTTTAAGCTTCTCTTCTTCAAAGTGTTGCTGTATTAAGGGATACTTATGTATTATAACATATATGTTATACATACTCCATATGTGTATGTATGTACTTAGCATAGTACCTCGCACCTGTTAATCACTATGTACTAGTGTCATCATTATCATATCAATAGATGTCATCATCCTAGACCTCAAGTGGCTCTCCATCAATCAAGGTCACATAATAGGTCCTCAAAGACTGCCCTCTCTTCCTTTGTCCATATTTAACTCATCCTTAATGAACCTCCCATTAGTTCTTTCTTTTTCTCAAGGTCTAAAAGTATCCCTGGCTTCCAGCTCAGGGTGGAGTCCAGTGAACCATTAAGCTCCCCCGCGCAAGTGTACCAGATTTCCCTAAGTGTCTGTTCCCCACGAGAAGGGTCTTTCAGAATGTAATATCACAAAACCAAATTATGGAATAGATGCAAACATAACTACAATTATAATTTTAATAAAGTTGGAGGCAAAGGGACTGTTTTTGAAGGAGGACCAAAGAGTAATACCATGGAAGATTAATTTTCTTCAGCATCATCTCCTAACCCTTTCTTCCCAGAAAGATAGCAGATGACTGAGGTTAAACTAGGGAATATGGCCCTTAGCCTATGCAGAGGGGTCCCGCCCTGGCCCCCATATACTTCATGGCCTTTCTGTTGGCCCTGTCACAACCCTCTCCTCAGGGAAAGGCATGACTAGCTCAAAGGGACATGTCCACCACAGCATGTGATATTCTGGCTACCCAAGCCCTGGAGTCCTGGATTCTCTGTGCCCCCAGGACCTGTACAGTTTTGTCCCTGGCACTGCCCTCACAAGGCTGAGCTATGCTCCTGTGTACACACTCCTAGATCTGAGAGGTTTCTGGAGGGATCCCAGAAGGGCTGGAGTGTCACACTCATGGAGAGGCCTGTCCTGCTGCAAGGGGCAGCTGCAAGTGTGCAGAGAAAGAGAGAGAGAGAGAGAGAGAGAGAGAGCGAGCGAGCAAGCAACGGGAGCATCACACTGGATGCCACTTAGCCACACTACTGTCACATTCCAGTACAGAACACTACATGTAGAAGGGAATTCTGAACTTTATTTTATTCCTAGGTAGGTATATTTGTCAGAGTAAGACAGTATAACTTGTTTTATTTAAGAATGTGCTGGTTTGATGTGTGCTTTTTGTCCAAATAGTGCCAAGGATACGGTATGGGTGGTTTCCATTTGTTACTCTTGTCCTCCAAGGCCCTGCAGGTGTTGGCTCAGGCACCAGAGGTGCATTTTAAAACCCTCTCTCCCAACACTTAGTGGTCACTGGTTGTTGTATTTGTGGATAACTAAGTTTTATCATTACTAAAAAGAGAAAAGGATTGTTTACTCACTATAATCTAGACCGACCATTGCATAACTGAGGTTTGTAGTCTGGATTTTTTCCCCCTGCTGGGGATTGAATCCAGGGCCTGTGCACAGAGCTAGAGCTCCAGGCATTTAAAAAAAATTTTGTTTTAAATTTTGAGATAGGATCTTACTACATTGCTCAGTTGGATTGAGCTTGTGATCCACCTTCTCAGCCTTTTAGGGTGCTGGCATTATAGATTGTAATACCACATCCAACTCCCAAACATTATTTGAGTTTGTAAATTCTAAAAACATGAAAGTTCCGTGCTGTATTTATGTATGTTCTAACAAAGTGAAAATAAATCTAGCGAGCTATCTTTCTGCTGGCATATAAAAAAGGTAAACTGGTTTTGACCTAGCCAGAAAGCCAACAGCCTGCTGAAGTGGACAGGCAATGATTAGGATGACCATGTTGAAGAATATGGCCCTTATGATGGTCAGATTTTCATCTGTTTGACAAAATAACCGAGATAAATAACTTAAAGAAGGAAAGATTTATTTTGACTTATGGTGTCAGAAGTGTCAGTCCGTGGTTGTTTGGCCCCATCACTGTGAGCCATTCATGGCTGGGAAGATGTAATGGAGCAAAGCTCCTCACCTCATAGTGACCAGGAAGCAGAGAGACAGAGACAGAGGAGAGAGACAGAGACAGAGAGAGAGAGAGAGAGAGAAAAACTAGGAACAAAATATGTTCTTCTAGGTTATGCCCCTACTCCTTCCAATGAGACCTTCTCCTAATAGGCCACTCAGTTATGAATTCAGCAATGGATTAACCCATTAATGAGGTTAGTACCTATGCTTTTATCATCATCCAAAATCTCACAAGAGCTTCTGGGGTTCATTTTTGATCCAAACCCCAATAACCACCCAGGAACATTTTTTCTAGAGTACAAAGGCACAATCTCTTGTCCTATACTGAAATCAGTACTCACTACTAAAGAGCTGGATTTAGAACACGGAAGTTGAAGATTTAATGCCCAATGAAAGGACAGTCTGTTTCATAAAATACAGTGTCGAATAAATTTGATAATTTCTCTTTAGATTTTCAAAGAAAACACAAAAGACAAAAAAAAGAAAAGAGATTTAGCAAGTACATAGTAATAATATGCCTGGGACTATAGAGGTGTTTTGCATACAAAACAGCATTGACATGTAAATGTGATTTAGTTGAGCATAACATAAATAACACAGGGACTAATATAATGGAGTATGGAGCCAGACAACCAGGATTTTGTTCCTTATTATCTGTGTTATGGTGTGGATCTAACTTGTCCTCACCAAAACCTCATGCTGAAATTTGGTTTGTAATGTAGCAGTGTATGGAGAGCGATGATATCTTTCTTGTGAGATGGGATTAGTTCTCACAGGAATGGATTATTTTGAGTGACTGTATAAAGCAGGCCAGCAACTTTGTCTCCATCTTGTCTCCTGCATATTCTGTCTTGCTCTTTCTCCATGAGGTACTCAAAAGAAGACAGGCAGAGGCCAACCCTATGCTCTTGGACTTCCAGAAACATGAACTAAATTTTTCCTTTACGAATTACCCAGTCTCAGGTGTTCTGTTACGGCAACAGAAAACAGACTAAGAAGTAAACTTGAATGAGTGTTTAACTACTCTTTATTTCTCAGTTTTCTTACATATAAAGTGGGAATAATTATTCTTTCTTCAAGAGCTATCCGGGTGTTGTGGCACTTGCCTGTAATCTCAGCACTTGGGAGGCTGAGGCAGGAAGATCATTGGGCATTCGAGACCAGCCTGGGCTACAAAGTGAGTTTAAAGCTACCCTAACCTGCATAGGGAGATCTTGTATCAGAAAAAAAAGAGTTAAAAAGAAAAATTCACTTGATTACTATTTGTGACATATTTAGAGGAATGGCTGACAAATAGCAGATATGATGGAAGCATTCATTAACAAACTAAAAAATAGAAGATAGAGATACTAATGTCCAGAGAGGCTATCAGTTTATTCTCAAACAATAAATTAGGAAAAGACCCATCATCCAATACAAGTATTCAAAAATCAGGCTATTTTAGAAAATTGCTCATTGTCCAAGAGATCATTTTGGCCAACATAAAATATTGCAGTGTTGGGGATGGAACCCCAGGCTCATGTATGCTAGGCAAACACTCTGCCACTGAGCAACATCCTTAGCTTCCCCAAATCTTTAAAAAAAATTATAGCTCTATTACCTCAATAAGTATTTGAGATTTGTCTTATACCTTCTGCATTTTGTATTTTTCCAGATTATTTTATTCATTTTAAACATTTATTTCTTTTTTCCCAATCAATAAGTCTGTTGAGATAGGTTACTATTTCACTTAGGGAGTCAACTACTCCAGGAAAAGGACTAACATCATGCCTGTGTATACACACACACACTCACATATACACACAATACACACACACACACACACACACACACACACACACACAGAGGCATCACTGTGCCATGCCAGAGAGTGTCATTATAAAAGTAACACAAGTATATGAAGAAAATGGGGGTTTATGTACAAAGCATAAAAAAGAAAATAAACCTCAGCCATAATCCTACTACTCTGAGATAAGCACCTATTATGATACAAGCATGTGCTCGTGTGAAACTGCATACCCTGTGTTGTAATCTACTTTTTAAAAACTGAATATATCAAGAGTACATCTTCAAGTCACTGAAATAGTTTTTAAGATTTAACTGTTTAATTATATTCTATTAGACTCCTTTTAGTAAGATATTTAATGTCTTCCCAGATTTCCACTATCATGCATATACTCAGATGACAAATTAAAATTTTAATGTTGAGTATTTGGACTACATTAAGATTAAACTGGACTTGCTTTCTAAGCTGTAGTTTCATTAGAAAACATCTTTCTTCCTAGGAGCCCATGTGGGAATTTAGGATGGGGCAATCTAGGCTTTCTTTGGATGAGAAGCAAGACAACAGGCCCTTGTTTTGAAAAGTGTGTCCTCAGGAAGGTGAGAAAACTGGAAGTCCACTTAACTTGGATGGTAGAAAGGAAGGAGTAGAGGTTTTGCGCTCCTGGAGTACAGTGGGAAAAGAGCGAGACCCATTCCATTAGTGGAAAGAAGGTCAGAATGCTGAGGATGGAAAGTCCAATTGGCATACACCTGGAGGTGGCAGAGGCTCCTTAGGAGACTGTGGGGAGCCTGGAGACCAGCCTGCATCACTGTGTCTGATTCTTGATCAAGGGATTGTGATGTCCTTGGCGGAGGTGCTGACATGCAGCAGTGCACCAGCAAGTACACTCCAAATGGTCTTTCCTAAATTCCTGTACTGCTCATACCCAAGGGTTATCCATGATCTCGTGGGATGGGTGAGGAAATATACAATTAAAAAGAAAAAAAGACTGAGTACCCCACTAACGCTGGTAGCGGTGACAAACTAGTCTTAACTTGTTCAGAAAGACTGCCCAGTATTCAAGCATCAGGACAAATCCGTGTTTGTCACCTGGATTACAGTCCTCTAGTGTGTGTAACTTAGTATATCTGATTATTTGCTTAGGGTAAATTCCTGGTAATTAAACAAAATGAAGAAAAATCAGAATGGTTTAAGGTTGCATGTATATATTGCATGCTGTTTGTAAATTTTTGTATTTTTCAAGCCTACTGATTCTCCTATTTATCTCTGACAAAACGTTATTAAGGAAAGGAAGAAAAGCAAAATTAGCCAGGGTAATTGATCATTAAGTATAATCGACCATTAAGTATAAATTTCCATTTATAATCTGCTTCATCCCAGAAGACTTCATTTACTAGATTGTTTTACTGATATGTTCAAGAGATAATTAATCTTAAGTATTTAAACAAACAATATAAATTTCCACACGAGAAAGTAATATACACTTTGTCAGTCTGTCAAGACAGTATCTAAAAGACTGGAAACAGGTACTAGAATAAACACATGTAAATATGGTTCCCTCTCAAAGCCTGGTTCCCATCTCTTTTTTTTTTTTAAATAATTTTATTTAAAGAGAAAAAAACAAAACAAAACAGAATAAAGGGTAGCCACAATACAGTATTCCAAGGAAAAAAGGAAAAGAACAACAACAAAAAAACCTAAGAAATTATTGCTTGACAAATTACATACTGACTTCTTGGAAATAGTTGTTCAATTTACAAAGTTAAAACATGTAAAGTAGACATTCACAGAGTGAGACTGTTAACAGTTCTGCTCCACGATCTGACAAAAACAGCAATATGGTCATCCATCTTACCCACTCAAATATACATGCAATTATATCAAAAGGGTAAAATTAAACACAACAAAACAGAGCAAAGCGGATCACAAGAAAGCAATGTAAGAGACAAAAATTTCAAAACTAGACAATTGGAGATATTCATTCTCTATCATATTGACTCTTGTTTTCTTCCAAACAGTTGTCCAGATTGTCACATACAGGGAATTCGCATGAAACAACCTTGTATGGAATTGATCTGAGCAGGATGAGGAGGGCATTTCAGGTCTTCAAGACCAGACATTAGGGAAGCCAAGAATGGCTGTCATAGTGTCTCTCATTCTTCTCAAAACAGCTGTCCATACCTTCATGTGTGTTGAACTTAAACAAGGCAAAGCAAGCTAAGATCACTTTGAACAAAAAGTGCTAGTTTTGCTGGATTCACATCATGACATTATGGAATCAGCACTGGGTATTGTAGTGTCTCTTTTTCTTCAAAGTAGTTGTTCATTTCAACATGCATTATATAGTTGGTTCTCGTAAACTGTTTATAAGCTCTACACATGCATGATTCTCTACATGTTTATCTATCATTTCTGTATTAGCAGGAAAAACAAAACAAAGCAAGATAAAACAAAACAATTCCTAGAAAAGCATGAGGCAGAAAAGTCACATAAAACCACAATACAAGGTGATCTACAATGGTTACCATGGTGTCTCAGCAGTGTATAACAACATTAATAAAAATGAAGCATTGGAGACATGATAAGACTTCAAAAGCAAGTAATAATCAAACCAGAGTGGGTATCTTAGTGAATCTTGTCATCTTCAGTGTAGTTGCCTATACACTTAGACTTGATGCTATCCATCATAACAGATTTAAATAAAATCAGTCAATACAAAGTAGCAATCTAACAAACCAGATTCAAATAAGATTAGTCATAATAAGACAATCTAAGTTATA
>PVJX010037812.1:0-16713 GCA_004027295.1 Dolichotis patagonum
TTTGGGAAGTTTTCAGCTATTACTTCTGTAAATATCCTCTTGATATCATTTGGGCTGTCCCCTTCTTTTTCATTTATCCCTATTAATCTTATGTTATTTTTCTTTGCATCATCTTGCAGGTGTTGAATTGTTATTTCCTGATTCTTTGTTATTTTTAATAGATCTTGTCTTTCCTGTTCACTGGCTGCAATCTTATCTTTGAGGTCTGAAATTCTGTCTTCACTTTCATTGAGGCGGTTTTTACAGCTTTCAATAGAATTTTTGATTTCCTGTATATCTCTTTGACTCTGCTTTATGCATTGTTTGTTTCTTATATTGTTCTTTGAGGGATTCTATCTGTTTGCTTTGTTCCTCTAATTTTTTAGCTGTGTTTTCACTAGATGCAGTCACTATTTCTTTCACTATTTTTATCAATTCTTCTTTTACCTGGGCAAGTATTTCTGATTTGAATTTCTCCATAGCTTTCCCTATTTGCATATTTATTTCATTTTTTATCATTTCAGACATTTCAGGTGTATGGCTTCTTTTTTCTTCTATGTACATGGCTTCTAAGATTTCTTGGGGAGGGCTAGGGCTTTGAGCCTGCCTTTCGGTCCTTCCTTTTGGTCCTTCCTTTTGTCATTTTTCTATATTTCCTTGCTTTGAGCGGTGTTCCAAAGCTTTCTCTGCATGTGTGGCGAATTACCTCTTACACCCTCAGTTCCTCGAGGGGCAGTGGCTCCCCCACAGGCTCTTGCCTTCCTCACAGGGTCCTAACTCCCCTCTGTGCGCTCCTGGCTCCCTAAGTTGTAAGGCGAATGCTGGGTGTGGTCACCCTGGAGCCTGTGGAATCTCAGGCAGGCCAGGCAACCGTGTTTTGTCCCATGCAGGTCTCCAGGAGTTTCCCTGTGAGTGAAGGGTGGGCCTACAGGTCCCAAAGAATCAGGCCAAAATGCTGGTTTCTGCAAAGTTCCCGGTCCCAAACAGACCTGGCCAAGATGCCAGTCTCCACAATATCCCCAATCCAAACAGCCCGGGCCACTCTGCGTGTCCGAGAGGTTCGGTTCCCAAAGAGACAGGCCGTGATGCTGGTGTTTGGGAGACTTCCTCGGGGTGAAGGGCGGGACTACGGGCCCAAACAGACCTGGCCCAGATGCTGGTCTCTGGGCAGTTCCCTGCGGATGAAGGGCAGGCCTACCAGTCTCAAACAGTCGCGCCGAGATGCAGGTCTGTGCAGACTTTCAATTCAAACAGCCCAGGCCACTCTGTGGGTCCCAGAGCTTCAGGTCCCAATGAGACAGGCCGTGATGCTGGTCTCCGGGAGACTTCCTCTATTAATTTTATTTAGCTAGCGATTTCTAGCATTCTTCAGTGACAAATAGGGAAAAAATTTTAAAGAGATTTTTCAACATAGATAATTTGAGCTATCTCTTTCATGTATAAATGATCTACTCTTAGAAATACTTTGATAGCTGAAATAGAAAAAGAAAAAGGAATCTAAAATGGTAGCATTTCTACTGCTGAATATAGTAACACAGAATCACATCACATTTAAAAATCATTTAATTTATTTTTGTACTAAGTCCTGGGAAAATTCCTTTCCCTTGTCCCAAGCTTTATGTGTAGTCTATTTTCTGCACACTCAAAAGAAGATTAATCTTATAGATACTATCTTCCGTCCCTAAGCTCTTTGGTAAAATTTCACAACACATATTTTTTCTGAATTGTATTCATTAAAGGATAAAGGAGAGAATAAAAGAATTACTGAGTCATTTAATTGTGACCTTGTCATTTTCTGCTATGGAATTTGACTATTTCCTTATTATACTCAGAATTAATTTCTTTCTCTTCCACTACTATCCTATCTCAAAATATCATTTTCTCTAGCTCACCTCTGTAATAGACATGAATTCAAACCTGCAGGTTTCCTTAGTGGATTTGATCCCACTTCCAACAAATTTCCAGATTTATTTTTCTGAAATGCAAATGTAATTCTAAACTTTTGAGCTTGAAGTCCTTCAATGCTACCTACTGAATTGCTATTGGTGAAGTAAAAATTCCTCACAGCAGACATTCTATATTTTCCATACTATGTTTCTAAATCTCCCTCTTAATCTGACCTCCAACTATTTCATCACATATTTTCTTATGCCTTAACAAGTGGAGTACTGCTCTCCAAATACAGCACAATTTGTGAACCTGCTGCTACAGTCTTCAATCAGATACCCACATTTATCCTTTAGAGTCTGTATTCTGCTCTTTTCCTTCCATGGCACTTTCCTTAGTGGACCACTTTCTTATTCTACATTTTGTTATAATCACTGGTCTTATACCACAATAGACTATTAATGCATTCCTAATGTGCCTGTGATTGAATTTCCAGAGTAAGTAGAAAAAATATATTATCCACTGCACAGGAGGTAAACACAAACTTCTTCTCATTTATACTACCTTTCCACTGCTATTAACCACTGTCGCATTACAAAAATTTGGGGTTCCATACATTATCTTTACCTTGTTCCTCATGTATTTGCTCATGATTTATCCAGCCAGACTCCACTGTCGCTCTTGTTAACTTAATTGTCAACTTGATTGGCTTGAGAGTCTGGTAGACGTAGTAAAGCACATTTTATGTGTTTCTTGTTGGGTCATGGAGGTGTGGACTTGAACTCTATGTCTGGTTTCTCCTCCCTTCCTTTCTAGCATTGTTCATCTACTCTGCTACTAAACTGCCACAAACTAGGCATCTTTTCTCTGCCACACTCTCCTAGCATAATTCCTGCATCAGAGCCAAGTGGCCATGGACTAAAGAAGCTGTGTCTTTGTTACTTTCCTCTCATTGCTGAGACAAAATACCTAACAAAGTTACAGGAGAGGTGATTTGGCTCACAATTTGTAGAGGTTTCAGTACACAGTTGGCTGGCTCTGAGGCAGGGTGGCATCAAAGGGGAAAGCAAGCAAGCAAGGTAGGTGAGAACAAGCAAGTAAGGGAACTTAGCAGCTTCTTTCTGCCCCTTTTATACTCTGTCGAGGTTACTGAGATTAGAGTGATGCCAAACCAATCAGTGGACTGATTTAGTAATCACACATTCTTATTTCCTGCGTCACACACCTAGATTCATCCACCTCTGAAAAAGTCTCACCTGTGATCACATGGGGGGGAAATCTAAACACAAATCACAACACTCTGAAAGTATGAGCCAAATTAAACCTTTCCTCCTCTAAGTGTTGGGTATCTGGTACTAAGTCCTAGCAGTGGGAATGGTGACTAATAGAATTCTTCCCTCATTGTGCAAATATAACTTATTATTCAATAATCTATTTAAGTCACAACTTTATCTTCCATATTTTGATGAAGTCATTTATCCATCTACTATCACTTTTATTTTAATTTGGCAAAATAATATTGATCTAATATATGGAATTACATATATCTCTTTTTGCAGTCATGCTGGACTTCCACAATTTATCATGACTTTAAATTTGAGATGTCCATGACTTGTCTGTCACATAATCAATAAAACAAATATATATCGGTGTACCTAAAAGGGTGCATTGTAGATCCAGGTTAGTTGGGTTTAAATTCCAATTTAGTTGTTTATTAATTGTAGCATTAGACCTTCTTATCCTTCATATGTCCTTTCCTTATATGAAACATGAGACTATTTGTGATATGCCATGGTCTATAGTGAAGATTATATGAGCCAGTGAAAGGGAAATATTTAGAATATTCATAGTGTGTGCTTAGGAAATGTACATTCCATTTTCATTCCTCAAGAATAGTAATTATCATTGTTACTGTTTTATATTTGAGTTTGCTTTTCTGTAAAAATGTGTATTGAATCCACATATATATTTAGTGTCCACAGTATGTCAGCTCTGGTATAAGCGAGGTTGACACCAGGTTGAACAAGATAAAGCTTATATTCTGGCAAACATATATGACCTATGACTTTCCTCAGCCCCACATTGCCCTCACCATTTGGAAAAAAGAGTGTTTATTGTGCTGAATATTGTGGTGCATCCAGCCTTCTTTGTCTTAATGTTCTCAGTAAGGGAAATATTGAATAAATCAAGTGAGCTTGAATTGAACTAGGGAGCCAAAATGACCTACAGAAAAGTCCACAGACTGAAATAATATGATGTTGGTCTACCATTTAGGTCCACCATTACAGATGGAAGGCTTTGAACACATTAACTTTCTTGAGATTCAATTTTTTACTCTTAGAATCTGTTTAGTATTACTAACTGCTTTGGATCATTGTTTAAATCAAATGAAATAAATATTTAAAGTGCCTGACACATAGTTACATATCCAATAAAAGCAAGCTATAATTGTTTTTATGGGTGAGTATATATTTGTTATATTTATATCTGAGACCTTTACAATAAAACACCCTCAAATGCCTACATGCTGATTCTATGCCACCAAAATTAAATTTATTTATTTAAATTTCATTTATTAAAAGTATTTTGAGAACCTAATGAGTTGTATATTATTTGGTGCATAACTTTTAATAATTCTTATTGAGGTTTAAATATATAGATTAGTATCTTGACATGAAATCTCTATTTTCTCATAAAATGAAAGAAAAAGTCCTGCAACATGACATGTACAGAAAATTTATGGGTGAGATGTGCAATCTGGTGGCAGAGTGTGTGCTTTGCATGCACAAGGATTTGGGTTCAATTCTAAATGTTAAAAAAGTAAGAAAGTTTGTTCCATGCTCATGTTTTTATGTCTATCCCCTTTTTTGTTTCTCTCCTCATTGATGTCAGCATTCACAGCTAGATATATTCTGAAAATCCAGAAGGAACAATCATTCTCCCAAGCACAAAATTTTGTGGAACTCTATGGAAAATGATTATCATTTAACTCTGGAATTTCAAAACAAATAGATACTCAATAACTGAATACTGTCATTCTGGTATAATTTTCCACTACTCTGTCACCTTACTTAGAAGAAATTAAAGGTGCTTAATAAATGTGTCTAACAAATATATAATTATTTTCACAATTTAGTCATGCACTATCCAGTGTGACATCCACTGGCCATGGTGGGCATTGAAAGTACTGATAAATGTTTGAGGATGAGCTCCTCACCTCTGCTCTCAACCAAAAAATGAAGGATTTGATGATTTCTATGGGATAAGTAGCTTCACAGTAGCCAGTTTTAATCTACCAATCAGCAAGTTTATGCATTTCTGAAAATCAAATCCTTGGTTCTTCCAGTTCTGTGAGAGCTGACTCCATCATACCATTGAGAAGTCTATTTTATATTCATTGAATGGCAAAATGTTGGCACTTTCAATATATTGAGCTAAGTGAAATGTATTATTAAAGTATTTATAACTACTAATTTTACATTTTTACAATGTGTCCACTAGAAAATGTAAAATTATAGATGTAGACCATGTTGTATTTATTGCATGTACTGACCTAAAATTATTGTTAAAACAAACATGTTCACACTGTAAATTATATATATATATATATATATATATATATATATATATATATTGGTTACAAAATAAACCACCATAAAAATCAACATCTGGGACGCTTAAACATGTTCCATAATTCAGAAAATAATGTTCTTGATTCCAGAACTGTGTTATATTTTTGTCTTGGAAAGCTTTCCCGTCAATGGGATGAAATATCTGATACCTACAATTTAAAAGTGGGGAGGTTTAATTTGACTCACAGTTTTGAGGGATTCAGTCAGTGATTGACTGACTCCAAGGCAGAAATGGCATGGTAGAAGCCCATGAAAGCTGCTCACTTCATGGCAGTCAGGAAGCAGAGAGAAGAGGGAAGAGCTGCTGAGAGGGGAATATATCCTCTAAAGGTCATCTCCAGTGACACATCTCTTCTAGACAAGCCCTAACCCCTAACAGCACATTTTGCTATGTACTCATCAATGAATTGATCCACTGATAATTATATTACCGCTATGGACCAATTATCTTCCAGAATCTCCATCTCCGAACACAGGAGATCTTTGGGGGGACAATCTGTCTCTAAATCCCACTGGTTGTTTATCTTACCAAAAATAAATAAATAAATGAAATTTTATATAGAGATACACATAAATAAAACTTTTCTTATCCCTTTCCATATTTCATTAGTATCATATACCAATAGAAGCACTGGGAAATATTTTACCTCTGACATGTCTGGTAAAGATGGAGTAATGGGACAATTTCAAATATATAATGTGGTAAAATTCTGTAATCCTAAGCACATTTTTAAGAAAAAAAGGAGCAAGCAATTGAAAACTGCAAAGGAAGACTTAATTCAAGGAATTATTGAGGCCTGTAGTTGTCCTATGCTGATAGGTGGTATATTCACTGATAGCCTGTGAATCTACCACCTGAGTGAACAAGCATTTGAGTGCACTTCTGTGAGTTCACTGATGGACTTGAAGGACTGAAAAAACATCCTCACAGGTGTGTTGTAACTTGACAAAGGAACAGAAAAGGTGCCAGGACACAAAAGGGATGGATTTGGGTGGGAAACGGGTTGATGACCTAAGACTCTGTCAGGATACCATGCTCATCAAGCTTGTCAGGAAACATTTCTCAGAGCCTTGTTTACACAAATGGGTAAAATGGCTTCACTCATCAAAATTATAAATTCCAAACTCAATAGTCCTTTCTTCATTAGGAATTCCATCACCTCTGTCAAATCACTGTCAATGACTTTTTAATTATACTAACATATATACACTTATCATCAACCTTAGAAAACACCATGAACCAAAGTAAAAATGCACATGGTTGCACCCAGGTTGCCCTACAATAGAAAACACAAAGGCATCATAGCAGGGAGGCAAATGTGCTGGCCTAGGTGTCAGGAAATCCTGTTCCAGTTCTGACTTCCTTGCTAACTCTCTGTAAAACCCTGGACAATGCATTTAAACATGAGGCACAGTGCCTTCATTTATAAGATTGGGACAACAGAAAATGACTTATGAAGTTATTGTGAGCATGTAGTACTAAACATTAGAAAAGTTACTGGAGTTGTAGTTTTTTCCTAATAAATTGTATTGTGTGCAATTTTAGGTTTACAACATAATGTTACAGGATATATATATATAGATATTAAAATTTATACTATAGTGAAGTAGATTAACATACCTATCATCTCCCATAATTACTTTTTCTGGAACAAAAAGTGCTAAGATCTAATTACCTAATGTCTCAGTTACTTTACTCATTGCTGAGACAAAACAGCCAAAGTTAAAGGGGGAAAAGGTTTATTTAGCTCAGAGTTTGTAGAGGTTTCACTCCATAGGTGGCTGGCTCCAAGGCAAGGTGGCATATGGCAGAGGGGCATCACAGAGAACAGTTCATAGTGCCCAAAATGTAGTAAAAGCAACAAGATTTTTTCTGTCCCTTATATTGTATCCAGGATACCCAGTCTAGGAAAGTTGTCACACTCATACTCTTAACCCTGATATGGGAATGAGTCAGACTAATGCTATCTTAGGTCTCAGCTGATGTCTTAGCTATAAAAAAAGATATAAAATCCTGTTCTCTCAATTGTTTCCTGCAAAAATAGCCTCATGGACCAAACCACAAACTCTTACCTTTGTTTTACCCTGAGCTATTGTAAGATGATTGGTTATATCCTGCCCTCCACTCCTGATGGAAAAGTACCCTCTGTGCCAGCTAGATTCCAAGACAAATGAGGCAATATATCCTTGCCCATTTCTGCCCAGAACTAAAAACTGTATATAAACCTAACTTGGTTGCCCCTTGAGGTCAACTTTCCAGAAGTTTGCTGGATGTCATCCACTGGCTATAAAACTTGCTTGTACCTTCTCTCTGCCTCCTTGGGTGATTTCTTGCATTTCTCTCTCTACCATAATAATCTTAGCCAGAACTACACTAGACCAATTGGTAGACTGATTTACTAATCACACACCCTTAATCCCAGCATCATGCACTCTGGATTCAGCCACTTCTGAAAATATCCTATGGCAAATGAGGCTTTGGGGTACATCTAGACATAAACTATAACACCTAACGAAGGTCAACAATACAATTTCAGTAACTTTATTCCTTATGCTGCATGTTACATCCCTAAATGTGTTCATTCTACACATCTACTATTTTTTACCCTTTGATCTATATCTCTCCATTTCCTTTGTCAGCACCTTCATCCATAATAAAGCATGGTTTTATCATTTATCTATTTATTTAAGCTTTCATATACAAGGAATAATTAAAATATATGGTGAATCTTTAAACTTAAAAACATTTATTACATTAAAAGACAACTTATCACTAATCTCCTTCAAAATATTCTCCCTCACTTCTAATACACACAGCCCATGGAAGTCCTCTTCCATGAGTGTCAGTAGGAATTGTGATCTTAAAAAAAAAATATGATGAATGATGCTGCTGAGTGCCATCTAACTGAAAGTAGGCTCAAAGCATATTATGGCATGTCTTCACTCTTTATTCATGGGATCTGGCACCCTGGAATATCTGAGTTTTAGCCAAAGGCAAAATGATCATGAAAGGTAAATGTTTTCAATTGACTCACTGCATCTAAACACAACTAAAGATGTTTACCATAAAGGATGCCCAGGACTGCTTCAGAAAGTGGCAAAATGAGGAGGCAAGTGGGTTCAAAGTCATGGAAGATGCTTTGAGGGGGATTAATAACAATGTCTTTTATTGTAGTAAATATGTTTAAATTTAAATATTCATGGTACATTTTGATCCAAACACAATATGATATGCATATATGTATTCACTACATCTATAGGTAGTGAATATATACACATATTTCTCATATAAGTGAAATCATGCAATCAGTTTTTCCACCCTAGAGCTGGTTTGTTTCATTTAGTATAATGTGATGCAGATTAAATAGGATCATAACTTTTAAGTGCTTAAGTAATGCCATATACATGAAGGTACTCAAAATATGCTAACTGATATTACCTTTTTAAAAAAGTTTTAGGGAGTAAGTAGCTGTCATAGTAAAAGAGTGAAAATGGTAGCTTCCTGAGAAAAATCTGCCTTTCCAAGAAAATTTATCTTCCGATGTATGCCTACACAAGTAATTTATTGAGCAAATCTGGCAAAAACCGAAAGTTCTCTTAGAAGTGTTGAGAAAGCTTTTTTAAAAAAGAATCTTTTCCCTCTGACCTTCAGAGTTTATGGTTTAGTTCACAACATGCAGTGCAAATAAACACATAAAATAAACAGAGGATAAATCTAGAAACATTGCTTAAACAACAGCATGCTCCTGTGAATTAGCTGAATTCTCCTGTCACTTCCTTGAGCTAGAGTCAGAGGAGGTGTTATTCTGTGAGGTTGCAAGGATGACAATAGGTGTTAAACAGGAGATTACAATACGTTTGGACCTAACTGGGTTAGGAGAGGGAAAATAAAGACATTGTAGTACATACAGCCAAAGATATATATTAGAAATACAGGGAAAATCACAAAATTTCAATAGTCATCATGGAAGTTTTCAGCCAGGTGATAGAAGGGTCTGGCTTCTCTAACCAAGAAACTTGGCTTAGATCAGTTGTTCAATGTAAAGATATTAATGTTCCTAGGTTGATTCATCTTTCACGCAACTGGGGTTATGCATTCCAGAGCTACATAAGCCTTCAAGAGGGAGATGTTTTGTTCTTGTCTGTAAAACCAGCTTCATCTTAGGGTATTAGAATTACAGATTTAAAAAAATACATTGGCTTCATAAATACATTCAATACAGTAATTTTCATTTTGCATTTATATGGAGTTTTGAATTTTACAAACGGTTCCCCTACCTTCACCTGTAGCTCATATGCGATACTCAAGAATCTCAAGAAGCCAAGCTTGAGCAGGTCACAGGCTGCAACATAGATAGAGGTCTAGTGAATGGTGGAAAGTAAGGACTGTAGATGTCTAACCATTCTGACTTCTTTCTTTCTCTCTTTCTCATTTGTACTGGGGACTCAGAGTCACCTAGGAGTTCAGCAAATGCAGAAGAGCCTTATCTATAAACTGAGCAATGTGCTGCAAATGTGTTCAAAGCAAGCAACTGCTGTATTTCCACAATAGCAGACAGCATTTGCTAAAATACAACCTTCGTCACTCAGCAAGAACAGCTCCCAAGCTATGAGGGCTCCCGGATAAGTCATGGGATAACCACAGCAGTAGTTAACTGTGTCTTAAGGAAGAGACAGACTCAGGTGGTAGCATATGGGCTGGAGAGTAATAGAGAAAAGGAAGGGAGTGTCTGGAGGAAAAGCATCAGAGGTGACCACAAAAACACCATCTCAACAACAGGAAAATTAGTTTCCCAGGGTGGGAAAAGTGATGAGGATTTAGAGGGAGTGATTGAGATTACTCTTATAAAATGTTAATTTTTCTATAAAAGGGTACTCTCACTATTAGTACCTTATTATTTTCCATTTTGTAGGAAATGGAGTGAATTTGGGTATAGCAACGATAATCAAAGAATAATTAGATGGGGATATTTGTTAGATTAGATAATCAAATTAGAAATGTACTCATTTACTCACTCAATAAAGTGAAACCGTGTGTATCTGCTCTGCATCAGGTTTTACCCCAAGAATCCAGTATAAAAATGTAAGAAGAGCCAGGGATTTAGCTCAGAGGCACAAACGCCTGCCTGGCAAGTGCAAAGTCATTTAAAAAGCAAACAAACAAACAAACAAACAAACCGAGACTGGGTTTCCATTCACCAGACTGAGGTTCTAGTTGGTTCTTTTGTTTTAACCCTAAATCAAATGAGTCTCTCTTTTCCTTATGGAAGAATCTTCCAGAGGTGCCTTTAACTACACCCTAGTAACTCACTACTTTCAGGAAACTCTGGCCTTGTGAAATATGAAAGTCTTCTTTACATATTCATAAAATTTCCCAAGAGGTCATGGTTAAGCATTTTTAAATGGTGAGAGGACCAGACAAAGATGTCAGAAAACAGATTTCTATTGCAAGCTTGTGTTTTGTAGTACTATTGCCTTTGACCAGTGCATAGAAATTGTAGTCTTACAAAATGAAAAATCAACTCCATTCCATCTATATAGTAAGGCTGTTATAAAGATGAAATGAACCAATATATGTAAAAATGAGTAAAAAGCATGATGGATTCTGTAAAAATGTATTTTTGTGTATTGAATGTATTGAAGTTTGAGGAAGACATTATTCTAAATAGAGAAAAGCTTTTACATCATTATTGTAGGCCATCCCCCAGTATTTTCTGGATGAGCACATATAATTATGCTGCAATGAGTGACACATGGCAATTCTGAAGCCATGGAGATAAAGATAGGTAGTGTGAAATCTGCTTGATAGGTAGAGGAAAATTTTCTCAGGGATATATAATTATACACACTTAGCAGCATCCTGGGAATAAAAGTCTGCATCTGTATGTTAATGCCTTATTAACTTGAGTCACTTCCATAAGGCAAAGGTTTTTCTCTCTTTAGTATTGAAACATTAACAGTGGTACACCCAGGGTGCTGTAAGTGGGGCAGTCAACTTGGGAGCATTTTGCCTTAGATGGAAGTTATTTGGCTTATCTTTTCTACTCCTGCTGTCATGGGGAGGAGGGAGGACCACCTCTAGAATATTTTAAATGAGAAAATCTTTACTGGCTCTCTACCTTGGGAATTTCCTTGAATCAGAAGTGTGTGAAAGGAGAGCAGTGGCTCACAGGAAGCAGTCCTGATGTGGAGCAGTTGTCTCCTGAACAGAGCAAAATATAACACAGCAATGAAGGCATGGTGTCTCGTGATGTAATTCATTGTCCTGAGGGGACAACTAGAAATATTCAGGTTCTGTGATTTTCCATGACAGTGTCATGCAAAGACATTAATATTTATTTTACTTTTCATTTCTGTTACTTTTCATTTCATTTAACTAAAAAAAAACCAGTTCTGACTTATCAGTGTATTTGTGTGTCTATACATGCATGCACATGCAATGCCATCCCTAGAGGTCTGTCATCAAAGACTGAATGAAATAAGAATCTTCTCAGCAGCACAACACACTTAGTACATGTGCTGCTGAGTCTAGCACAGAGACTACAGATTTTAGTACTTAAAAATAAAATGTATATAGATGGAGGGGAAAAAACAGAGAAAGGAGAGAGACAGAGACAGAGAGAGGAGAGAAAAACAGAAAGGGAACAGACAGGCAAAGAGAGAGAGACAGACAGACAGACAGAGAAACAGACAGACTCAACTCTCTTATCACTTTCTTCATTGCTGGGATAAAATTTCTTAAACCCACAACTTGAGGAGAGGCTTATTTTAGCTCAATGTTTTTGGAGTTTTCAGTCTAGTCAGCTGGCACAAATGCAGAAACAGCATGGTGGAGAGGCCTGGCACAGAAAAGGCTGCTCTGGCATGGTGACCAGGAAGCAGAGAGCAAGGGAGGGAGATGGCCCCTTTCAGAGCTCACCCCGAGGAATGCATCTCCCAGCAGCACACTAGTGAATGAGCCCATCAATGAACACCATGTCCACATGATGCAGTCACCCACCAAAAACCCTGCCTCTGAGCCCAGGAGGCTGTTGGGGGACATTTTTAACTTACATTATAACCTAAATATGGGAGAGTTAAGCCATTTAACCTTAAACAAATATTAACACAGATTATCAATATACAAATTGCTTCTGTACCCAGAAAATTCTTGGAAAACACAACATAAAAATAGTGTTTCATAGGTACAATGGTAGTAAAAGTAAAGCCAGGAAAATGTACTATAACCAGGAAATGCAGCATTGGCCCAATCTATAGTAGGAGTTTCTATATGCTACAAGATAGCAGATGAGTCCTAAGCATCAGCAAGCAGAGGAGAAATGAATTTAAAAATGTGAGGCAAAGTTAAAAATAACAGCATTCGAGAGTCATTACAAATGCACTTCCCTCCTGATTCACAGATTAGTCTCATTGGCCATATTAATAACTGTCTCACACTTTTTAGCCCACCATCCTGAAACTTAGACTGCTGATTTCTTTACTCTAGAAAATTGGGTTGAGAGAACCTAACACCTGAAATTTCTTCTTAAAGTATTGTTTCCTAACTGGGAGTGATTTTGCCCCAAAGAAACAATTGGCAAAGTCTAGGTACATTTTTGCTCGTTACAAGGTATACTTGTAACGAGCAAAGATTCTGGAGTCCAAAATATAAGTAGCACTCAGGCTGAGAAACCTGGTCATAAGTGAACAAAGTAGTGCCATTTAGATTAGACTGCAACAGAAGGTAACACAAGAAACGTGTGTGTGTGTGTGTGTGTGTGTGTGTGTGTGTGTTCATTCAGTGGCTCTTTGGGTGCTCTTCTATCCAACAAATCTCCATTCTGCAAGCAGCTGGTCTGCCCCCAGTGGAGTCTGAAATATCACTGATTCATCACCAACTATCCATCTCACAATAGGGAGGAAATTTAAGACCAGTTCTATCAAAGGAAGTATAAATCTGCCCTTTTTGTTCTTTCTTAAAGAAACAGAATTTAATGATCTCAGCTGGAGCCTAATGAGCTAGTGTCCACATCAGAAAAGCTGCTCTGTTTTTGACATGTTTGACAGAAAGTGAGGAGGAAATAAGGGAGGAAATATATTGGAAGACTAATTGAGCACGGCAGCTAAGCAATTCATGGAAGTCTTGTCCTCTAGCTAAAGGTTGTTATGCTTCAGTGGAGCCATAGACAGACTCTGCCATGAGGGTGTCACTCTTCTACATGGGAAAAATATGACTTGAAACACTACAAAACCTGGAAGTATTGGGGAGACAGGTTGATAGCTGCAATAACTGCTGTCAAAAGAGAACCACCAAGCTGCAGCTAATAGTCTGACTTTGACGTATGGCGCACTGTGTGAAAGGGTGCCAGGTGCTAATGTTCTGCTTGGGTGCTGAGGAAGCAGGGCTGGAGTTTGTGAGGCCACTATCAGAGAGAAGACTAGGCCAATCCCATGAAATAGGGTCTTCCTGCCACGTTTCTAATATATTCAAGGAGTCCCAGCACACAGAGGGACTATCTCCCTGATATAGCTACTTCAGATGGAAACAGAGGAAGACACCAGGAGGATGTAAGAAAATGTCATCTTCCGGCAGAGATAGTGAGAGATAGATTTTGAAATGGCCTCAGGCAGTGTAGCCCAACTCTGGGCTTATTGGAGATGGCTAAAGTAAGGACCAGTCAACAGCATAACAGACAGTTCCCAGCATTGATGAAGTCAGACTTGGAGGTGAAGCCCACCCTAACAGGTGCTCGATGTTTGATTAATTCTCATCTCACTCCCAGTTGTATTAATTTAAAAATAAAGATAAGAATAGACCTCAGAGCATTTAAAATTTTTAACTAAAATCATACATATCAATTATTTATGAAAATTACTTTAAATCATGTGTGATGAATCTAGTACATAGGAGTCAGTCTTGGTGTGCACATATAATCCCAACACTCAGAAGGCTGAGGTAGAAGGGTCTGTGTGCATGCAAGCCTATCCTGGAATAGATAGTGACTCCCTTTTTCAACACAAACAAAACAAAACAATGCTTAGCATATAGTATACACATTTTTTGGACCATTTGTGGATATGTCATTAGAATTGACTGATATTATGAGCAGGTCTGCAAGTGGCACAAGCAACAGCCCAAGTGAGTAAAAAAAGGACATTTTGCCACTAGCTCACCATCTAAGGGTTGTTGTATCACCAGCCATGGTGGGAATGTGTCATGCAAAAGGCATGTCTTAGGAATTTAATCTCAAATGCAGCAGTGTTGGGAGGTAAGGCATTAATGTGAGGCCTTTAAATTATGAGTCTTTCACGCTCAGGAATAGATTGGTACTAATCATAGAAATAATTGATGTTACAAGTTCAATCTCTTGTTTTCTGGTTATGTCTTACCCTTCTGCCTTTGACCATCAGACAACACAACAAGAAGGCACTCAACAAATGTTGGCATGGTAATCTTTGAGTTTAGGGTCTTAAGAATTATAAGGAATAAATATCAGTTCTTTATAAATTATTCCATGTCAGGTATGTTATAGTGTTATAGTAGCACAAAACAGACCGAGACACACCTGGACTATTTTGCTTGTAAAATAAATTCTCTGAATTAAAGAATTCAAAATCTTTTTTAAAATGTGAGCATTCCTAAAATGTTGCAATTTTTCTAGTTACTAAAACTTATCAACAATTATTTGTACAAATAAAGGAATTGTGGGGGGAAATTGCACTAGAATTGGAATTACCAAACTTGCAATTTATACCCTAAGTGTAACCGGCTGGGTGACCTTAGCCAAATAATCTGTCTGAGTTTCTGTATCATTACCTGTAGTCAAATGCAGCCCTAACTGATTTTCCAATTGATAAACACAAGGAATCTAAACAATAGTGGAGTCATAAAATTTCAAAGTACAACATAAACAAATGACAGCATTACTGGTATGGTTATTCAACAAGGTTCATCCACATGTACATGACATAAAGAGTGCTTTAGTAATAAGCTCATCTTTAAATCTAAATAAAAACAAAAAAGCCAATCACTGAAAAGCTAGTATTAGGGTTGAGGGAATAAGGAACATGAAACAGCATTGGGTAGGAGCATCTTCTACAGATGACAGAAAAGAAAAGATGGAATTATAGACCGTGAAATAGAACTTTCCAGAAAAGTACTGGAGGCAAACACTAACAGTGGAAAGTTCTATGCCTTCCCTCTTGGAATCCCTTCCATAATCCTGGGAAGAGAGCTCACAGGATCAGTACTTTAGTGCTTTTCTTAATCTTTATTTTGTAGGCAGATGCAAAAAGGCTTGGAGTAAGAGCGTCGGCGCCACCCAGTGAGATGGTAGGTCTCGGAAACCAGAAGGGAAGTAGAACAAGTGAGAGATAAGAAAGGATTCTGATCAGTAAAGAGGTAATAATAAGCATAGTGAAATTGCTGGTTCCTGTACACTAAGAAGAGACTCTCAATTGATGTAAGTTCAGCACAACTCTGCTGAAAGAAGCTGAAGCAGATGAACAGTCAAGGGTGCTACTAATCAGAGACTCAAAATGGCGGAATCACCTCTACTAAGAGTCTGGATTTCAGATGAAGAAATTCAATCCTTGGAATTCTAGGCTTCCATATAGGAACTTGCTTTTGGGGCAAGATCAGCAACAGTATTTATGATCTGTGAGCTTTGCCATGTGTTGAAGCAGGTGCTATGCTTCCCTCACACTAGAATGTGATAAAACGCTTACTGTGCCCATTTTACATAGGTTCAAAGAGTCTTAAGAAAGCCCAGATGGAAAGTGACAAAGTCCATGCTCTTTCCTACATACCTTCTAGTACCCTGTACTTAGCAAATGCTTAATTAGTACTAATTTATTGGGGAAACATTGAACTATATTTTACTAGTCATCTTGCCAAATAGAAACTTGCCCACGTACACTGTCATTTTTCTTAACAAGATGATGAGCTCTGTACTTTCATCTCTTGGATTCCATCAGCATAATAAAAGACACCAAGTAGAAGTTTAATGAACAGATAGAAGTTTTAATTAAACCAGTTTAAAAACTTGGAAATGCCCATTCAGTACATAAATATTTCACAAAACATTTTTCTGAAAGCTTTCAGATATATAATACAAAAATCAATACAATCTTTAAAAAAACAGATGTAGCTTCACATTAAGTGGTCTTTTCTTCATTTGTGAAGAGCGAATTTTATTTTGACTTTCAAAATGCTTCATTGGCAATCATCCATCAT
>PVJX010037813.1:0-16715 GCA_004027295.1 Dolichotis patagonum
AAAAAAAAAAAAAAAAACACCACGTTCGTCTCTTCTCCCCACTCTTAGACACCGCCAAAAAGTGATGAGAAAAGGGAGTAAAGTGGGACACGGGTTTCCACGCAGGGAAACGAGGGAAGGGGGCGTCTAGATCCTCCCAATCCAGCTTCTCCCCCGCGTTCTCCGGGCAAATCGGAGGGGCGGGCGCTGCGCCGGCGAAAGTTTGTCCCACCCGCATTTCGCGGCTGGGACAAGGAGAGGAGGAGAGGGAGGGTCGAGCTCGGAGGCTGTGGTCGCGAGGGTGACTGAGCCGGCACCGCGCTTACCTCGCAGTCTTCGTACTTGATATTATCCGTCAGTTTCCAAAGCATTTTCATGGATCGTTGTGAACGGATTTGCCCCTCTCCGCCTCGCACCCAAGTGGAGCCACTCTCTGGGTGAGCGCAAAGTGCCGGCTGCCGGCGGTGAGCACAGGAGGAGGAGGAGGGCGAGGAGGAGGAGGAGGAGGAGGGTAAGGAGGAGGAGGAGGAGGGCGAGGAGGAGAAGGGCTAGGAGGAGGAGAGAAGGGAAAGAGCTCCCGTGTGCGCTCGGAGATCTCCCTCTAATGGTAGAAACTTTTCCCTTTTCCAGCTCTTTACCAACAGCCTAATCGCCTCATTAGCATATCAACAATAGTCCAATTGCTCGCCAGTACCCCAATCTGCCGCCGGCCGCTCCGACCCAGGTATAAAGGCCTCTCCAAGCCGCGAATCTACCTCTAGAGCGCAAGCCAGCCTGCTGGACTAAAGCCTTCTCCGAGCTCCACCTCGAGACCTCCGGCTCCACCGTCCCCCCACCTCACCCCAACTTCGTCCCCTTCCCCCCGCCCTGCCGTCGGCTTCCTCCTCGCCCTAGATGCTTTCTGCAAAGCTCTGTACTACGCGGGGTCCGAGAGCAGTCAAGCCTGGGGACCCCTCACCCCCACCCCCGCCTCTGCCACTTTCCGAGCTGCTCTTTCGACCCTGTCCAATTTTATTAGAAGCCATTATCCCTTTCGCAATTAAACATAACCACCAACCCAAGACCAGCGATGTCACTCCAGGATTTTTTTTTTTCCCAACAAGAGATCGCCTCTGCCAGCGGCCGCTACCCCCTCGGGCCGCAGCGCCCTGGGAGTTTTATTGGCTGTGTGCTTTCCCCCAGGTTGGAGATTTTTCGGCTGGGGTTTGCGATCTCTTAATTGAGGCGTGTAAAATAAAAGTGTACCCTGAAGAGGTTACTCGACAGCTGCTGGGTTAAATGATTTTCCTTCCCTATCTAGGAAGCTAGGGCCAACTGACAATTCAAGTTTGATGTTTGGGCTAAGAGTTCCTAGCGCAACGTGGACAAGAATATAGAACTCTCGTGGAGTCGCACTGCGGCTCCCGGAGCTCGGCCGCGGTACCGACCGATGGGCGCCCGCAAATCCAGATCCTGTGTCACATCCGCACCCAGATAAATCACTGGGAACCAACTCTTCTCCGTGCTCATCTGCTCCAGTTTTTCCCAAGATCCCCCTTTTTAATTAAAGAAGGGCGAGTTCCTTTATGATTTGATGATACTAACGCCAGTGTGCTGGCGGCCACACTGCCCTGCTGAGGAGAAATCTGGAGGCCCCGAAGTCGCCCCCTTGTCCAAGCTGCCCAGTGTCAATGCAGGCTTCCAGGCTCCCCCAGAGATTTCCCTTCCTCTTTCTGTTTCAGTGAAATTTTTTAAGAAGAAAAGAAAAGAAGGACCTAATGTGATCTTCCAAATACAGAGTTACTTCTCTAAATGAACTTCTCCCTTCCTCCTACCCAAAAAAGTTGTCTTTCTCCCTGTTGAGTGCAGCAGATTCTGCGGACAGTAGGTTTGGCCTCAGGGACTTTGGCTCCCCTGGGCCTGTTTCCCAAAAGTCTCCAGGCCTCCCAGGTTCTCACAGTGCTCCTTGTATGGGGAAAGCTGCTTCGACTCCAAGCATTTCTTTAACAAATGGAAGGAAGGGAAGGGGAGGAGAGAATCCCACCCTTCACCCCTACCTCCCACCCTCACTCCAATCTAGAGCTGGGGGGAATTCTCCCTTCAAAAGAATTCAGTGATGTTACAGACTCCCAGAAAAACTCGGGAGAAGACGAGCTGGCAAGGGAATTCAGCGCCAGAGGGATGACCTCCCGGGCTCTGGGCAATCCCTCCATCCAGGCTTCCACACTGGAATGTGAGCACAGTCAGTTGGCTTAATGGGCTGGGGACTTGGCACCCCACTCTCCCAGAAAAGGATCAACTTCCAGGACTAGATGCTGTGGGCTGCCCTGAGGCCTACCGCGGAGGCCTGAAAGTCAGAAGTGGGGCCTCTGGGAGCTGAGGTACTGACACCTTCCCAGGGGCAGCCACCACTGAGTGTACGGTGGCCTGTAGGCCAAATCGTAGGCCCACAAACCCAGGCCTGTACACCTGCAGTGCTACACTGTTTGCTGAGGGGAGCTCTAGGTTTCGCTTTCTTTTCCTTTGGTTTGTGGGTTAGGGAAGGCAATTAAGGACCTTTAACCCTCTTCAACCCCACCTCCACATCCCTGGCCTTGTCCCACTGCCCACACCACCTGGGTTGCTACACTATTGCTGTATTCCTGCTGAGGGTGCCATTGAGATGCAGACCTGCGGCCTGCCAGATCTGAACTGCCACCGAAGTATGGGCGCCTGATGAAAGGTCCCAGAGAGCAAGCCAGTAGCCCCTGGAGCCAGGTCTGTGAGAGCTTTATCACCACGAATCACTCCCTTGCATGTTAAGGCTCTAGCTAGTCTGTGATCCCAGGCTCCAGGACCACAGCGTCAGGCCTGCTGTTAGGGCTCCGAGATTCAGGTTGGTCCTGGAGTATGGAGCCGAGGAGGGAGGAAGAGTTAGCATCTGTGTGAGACAGAGACACAGAGAAACAAAGAGACCTTGGGCCAGAGTGCCCTATGTCATCTGATTGTCACTAACTACTGAGACCCCCAGAGCCCCACAGGCCAAACCCGGTGGGATGATCCAGTCCATTTGAACCCTAAAGCTACTTACCCCACCCAAGATTCAGACTTCCTTCACACTTGCCAAACCATGAGCTCTCAAGAGCCTGGCAGACCTCTGTCTCTCTGTCTCCTTTTCCAAAACAATCTCAGCTTCCAAACTATTGTCCAACTCCCAGCCAAACCTGGGCCTTGGGTAGAAAAAGGGCCTCAGATTTCACAGCAAGGTTTGCTTGCATTAAAGGTGAAACCCCCAAAGACTGCCGATAAAGAACCACCCTAATCTTCAGCCTGTAGAGAACAGAGTTAGAAAGGGCCTTATGCCCACAAGGGTGGGGAGGAAATGGGGTGGATTCCTAAGATTTGTTCTAGAGTAGGATTTGTATCCTTAAATGACAAAGTGTGTCTAACTTTGGGGATAAATTTCTATTATGTGAGGTCTAACTGGAGAGGGGGAATATAAAAGTGCTCATTTTTAGTAAAAGTAACACATAAAAAGAAAAAAACGAAAATAGGAAACTTTCCTTCCTCCAACTCTAGGGAATGTAGTCAAGATAGGACTTCTTTGAACTTTACTTTTAATGGCCTAAAATTGAAACAAACAAACAAAAAAACTTGTTCTCAGAGGAACAGCGCTCCAATTTTTTTTTCTTTTTTTTTTGGCTTGAGAATATCTCGCGTTCGGGTTCAAATTGCCCTGCAAGCTCGAGGCACACTGAATCTGCCTCTAACCAGGCCTCTGTTGGGGTGAAAACAAGGCCCCCGCGGTTCCAGTTATGAAATCGGCTCCAACCTCACCAACCTGGGCTGAACCGCCCTCGTTTCCCGCAGGGAAAATGTCTGGAAGCTTTAGGGGAGCGCCGGAGGACTGTCCCTACGGCTGGGGCTGGGGCCGGGGTCTGTGGCTCGGGATACCGCGGTGGGGCTTTGCGATGCTGCCCGAGGCCTGGCAGGGTCAAGTTTGGTAGGAGCTGAATCCGCAAATTCGCGACCCTGTTTCATCACCCACAATCCGTAGCCCGGGCGGCGAAAATCCACTCCAGGAAGCACGGCCGAGTGGCTAACTTTGGGCAAACTCTTTTTCAGTATTTCTCAAAGGCCCGTGAGCCCCGCCGCGACCCCCACTGTCTGAGCCCCCTTCCAGTCTGCCCAAGACTTAGGGTCCCCCAAACCCGGGGACGCAGAGAGACAGGTGCACCAAAAGCCCACCCCGAGGCGAGGCGCAGCCCGGGGTCCAGGGCAGGCCGGAGGCACCGCGGGCTGGCAGCCTCCTCCGCAGCGCCTTGCACCCCGGGCCCGTGATCCCCCCCAACTCCGGGTGACTCATCCACCCAAGTTTCCCTCCAGGGTGGGGGTGGGGAGGGAGGCCCGGGGAGACGGCCGTGGCGCAAACCGCAAGTGACCCCCGGGGCCACCTGTGGCGCGCGCGCAGGGCTTTTCCCGGCCCCGGGCCCCGCGGGCGGCGCGCTCTCGCCCCGAGCGCCGCGGCCGCCGCCTGCCCCGTTTTTCCGGTCCTCTCTGCGGGGAGCGCCCTGGGCGCTGCCTGGCGGGCCGCACCTACGGCTCGGGCCCTGGGCCACGGCGCGTCCTCCCCGCCTCCCCCTCCCGGCCCCCTCCCGCGTCCACGCCCGCCCTTCACCCCGGCCCGGCGAAACCCCCATACCTGCCAGTCCCCCATCTTGGCAAGTAAGGACATCGCGGCTCGGCGCTCCTGGCGACGGGGCCCCGCCGGGCATGGGCTGGAGGGCTCGGCCGGGCGCGCTCCCTGGACTCGCTTTGGCAAATCCTCCTTTTTTACCTGCTCACCAACATCTCACCTGGTCCCAACGCGCTGGGCTGCTACCTGCCGACGCATGCGCGCTGGCCCAGGAATTCCCTCCGCCGGCCCAGTCCCAGCACCTCGCCGGGCTGACCTGGAAAGTGATGGATTTATAGCCGCGGCAATCTCGCCATCAGCTCCAGCTTTTCCCAACAGCCCCAACCCGCTTTCCCGGTCAGTCCCTGGCTGGGGAGTCGCAGCCGACCGACTGCTGGGCTCGCTGGGCGCGACGCGACCGAGAGCGCGGTTTCGCACCGCGCTCTGGGGGCGTCCACGCGCGCCCCCCCCGGCCCCGCAGCCCGCGGAACTTCGGGGTCTGGGGTCAGCACGCCGGGGCGGGGTGGGGGCTGGGCAGGCCCGGGGAGGGTCGGAGCCGGCTGCACCTGGCCTCACGCGGTGGGACCAGGGCGCTGCGGGCCTTAACGGGTGGGACAGGAGGCTGCCGCCCCCGGGGCCACGGCTGCGCTGGATTCCAGATCCTGGGTTGCTCAATAGGTGAAGAAGTTCGTGATTCTGTTTCATTTTGATCGTCTAGATTTGGTGTCTTCCCCCGTAGGGGGAGGGAGAGAAACCTGGACACGCGCACACACTGACACACGCAATTACAAGTCTCACCTTGCCCCCCACCTGACCAGCCCCGCCCCGCCCCCAGCCCCCCAGGGCGCCCCGAACCCTAGCTTTTCCATTAAAAACTTTTTAAAGGGGAGAGTGAGGGCGTCGGTGACGCTGCGCTGGACAGCTGAGGTTTGGGGTTGGGGTTTGCTTTCCCACGACCGATAAGATCACTCGGGTGATTTCACCGCTGCTTCTAATTAGGGGGAGCTTTCAAAGAAGCCGTAGGATTTGGGGCTCCACAGGCGCCCAGCTCGGCCGCAGGCACACCTGGCCGAGGGAGGCAGCCAGGTGCGGAGCCTCGCCCAGGGCCGGGCCGCGCTCCCCCAGCGCCGAGAGCGCCTCGTGCTGAGCTTGGGCCCGGAGCGGCCGCGACAGGCCCGGTCCTCGTCCCCTACTACCACCTCCAGGACGTGGAGACGAACAAAGAACCGGTTTCAAATCGTCTTCCGGACAAGTCAGGCGGATGTGTGTCAGAGGTCAGATCTGCGGGAGCGAGGACAAGTCTTCACCTCCAGAGTCTCCTCTTTCCAGCCCTGCGCTGGGGTTTCACCCCGCGAGCCCCCCAACCTCTGTGATCTCCCCCCGGGGGCCGCGTGGGTGACCGTGGGGTGGTCCCTCCGGGGAGCCCCCGCGTCGCTCCGGCGAGCTGCGCACCTTTAACCCGCAGCGCCTTAAGCTCAGTGCCCGTTCTGCGGTAGATCGAAAACTTTTCTTCCCCCTGCGGTACCAGGGATTGAACCCGAAGTACCATGCCCCTGAGCTATAGCCCCCAGACCCTTTTATGTTTTATTTTGAGACAAGGCCTTGCTAAATGGCCCAGGCTGATCTCGAACTTGCGATCCTTCTGTCTCAGTCTCGCAGATCGCTAGGATGGCCTGCGTGCACCTCCGCCGAGGGCTGGAAACGTTCTTGGGCCTTAGAACCTTGCTCAACAAGTTTGAGGTCCGTAGGTGTGTTTTGTTCCTTTGTCTTGGCGAGCATCTAAAACAATTAAATAGCATTTTAACTCCTAAGCGTCTGCGCGGCACCTTCCTTGACTTTTTGCCGAGGACAGGAATCAGGGTGGTGCAAATGTCATTTTTCTGCGGGCTGGGCGCATGTGGGGGCGGCGCCTGCAGCTGTCTGGGCGTCCGGCGGGGGGCGCTGTGATCTTAGGAGTGAGCGGAGGCTCGGGTGTAGACAGCCGCGAGTCTCCTGAGGGCCCGGGTGAAACTCCCAACGCGACTGAGTGGGTGGGCTGGGACCAGCCCAGAAGAGCAAACCCGCGAGTGCCAGGGCTGAGGCGGGATGCGAGGGAAGACCCCTCCACCTGGTTTGTTTTGGGAAGGGGCTACACTTGTGGGACACGCAAGCGAAAGCTGCAAGTGGGGCTGCAGCAAGGCCAAGTCGCTGCGCGCAATGGGGTGAGAAAGGGCCTCGGAGTTGGGAGGAAACAGCACAGGCCTTGAGGGAGAGAAACCCTTGGTTCTGCTCGGGCGCTGGGGGCGGGGGAGGGGGGTGAAGAGAGGGGAAGGGGAGGAATTAGGGAGCAGCCTGAGCTGAGATTTGCTCTGGTGTAAAAGCATTTGGGGGGCTGGGGTGGTAGCTCGTGCCTGGAATCCCAGCACTTGGGAGGCTGAGGCAGGAAGATCTTCGCGAGTTCAAGATCAGTCTGGGCTACAAAGTGAGCTAAAGGCCAGCCTGAACTGCATAGTGAGACCCTGTCTCAAAAAAAGAAAAAAAAATAGCATCTGGAGTCCATAGCTGTCATTTACAAGGACCCACTGTGTGATGTGGGGCAGGTCATTGAGCTTGTGTAAGCCTCAGTATCCCCCTTTGGAAAGTGGATAGTGGGTGCAAATATCAGTAGGAGAACGTGGGTAAATCGATGAATGCTGGGTGGAAGACCTGAGCTCAAGGCTCCGGAGCTGGTTCCCAGCAGCTAAGACTGAGTCAATTCCAGATGCTGCCATCACAAGTGCAGGCGGGACACTGATCATCTGCGTGTCCCAGAACTACCTCTGCAAAGCCGAGCTGCCAGGCTGTGCCCCACTTGCTCCCCAGACACCTGCTTCACTCCTCAGAGTCTACCGGGCCTTTTACCTGCTCCACACCAGTGGACTCAGCCTTCCCGGGAACCAGGCGCGCCCAGCTGGGAGCTGGAATTCCCGCAGCTTCGTCGTGCCAGGCTCCAGTCAGCCCTCCAGGGAGCCTGCAGCACCAGCAGCCTGGCAGGCTCAAGGCCACGAATACCTGTGGTGACCGTCCTCAGTGCCCCAGGGGCCTGGGGCCACCATCCAAGGACAGACCTGTGGCTTTTACAGCAGGGGTAGGGCAGGGAGGGCAGTGCAACTCCACACCATCACTGCCTGCACCAAGCACGAGCCGCAGCCAACAGGGCCTGAGATTCCACACCTGGTCACACACTTCCTGTGTCCACTTCATGAAGGGAGCTCCAAGCAGCCAGGAGGGGCAGGGTGACCTGGTGGCAGATCGCAGGGAGCTCCCAACCTCCCATGCAGCAGCGCTCCAGCTCCCCAAGGCCTGGAGTCAGATATTCTGGTGGAACCCACTCTTTTCCGGGAACCCTCCTTCCATACCATCTGCCCCAGAAAGCTGATCTCCTTGTGAGCCTTACTTTGACCCCGCCCTGAAACCTTAACGACTCTTCTTCACGCCTTCTTTAGAGCTCTGTGAAGGCTCAGGGGAATGGAGACCCCAGGCTGAGCGATGCATTAACTTGGGAAGTTCCTTGGGGAGGTGGCCTCCGCTCCTTTTCTCCCAGGGGAATCCGGGATCCCCGGGAGGTGGATGACAGATCCTCGCAGGGCACCTCTTCCCCTGCGTGGCCTGATTGGTCTTCCAAAGGCCCAGAGGAACCTCAACTCCACTTTTGTTCTTTCTTGGGGTCCTCAGAGTAATAAACTGACCTCAGGTTGGAACCAGGAGGGGAGAAAGCTGGGCTCCTCAAAGGAAAGCATGATGGAGGCGGGGTGAGTGGCGTTTTGCCTCTGCGGGAGGAGGCCTTCCCTGGCAGGGCCCCAAAGCCTTCTCAACTCTCCAATAGGATTAAGGCAAAAGGAATGGGATTACCAGTAACCACAGGAGGAAGAGGCCGAAGCTTTTAGCAAAGGATCCCAGGCTGGGACGGCAACCTGACGTGCATCTGGGAGGTTCCGCCCTGGCGCTCCCGGCTGTGCAATTCCAGCTAGCAGCCAGTGGGAAGAGAAGGCCCAAAGGGTGCAGCCAAATGGGGGAGGCCAGAGGCCGAGCGTGCCCTGGAGGCTGCGGGAGCGTGTCACCACTCTGGACGCCCCCCCCCCCAAGACAGCAACTTCCCTCCAGGCCCTCTCAGCCCTAGGCGACAGGTGCAGAGGCTCCTCTGCGCCACACGCCGCGCCAGGGCCGCCCGGCCCAGCCGCGCACTGGTGCGGAACCACTATCGGAACGAGTTTGAGCTTCTGTTTACAAAGCAATCCTGCCATCCAAAGAGAAACAAAATCGCCACTTACCACACCCTGTCATAAGGTGATCTGCCCCAAGGGAAACACTAGGAGAGAGGCGCACGGGAGTGTGGGGACAGGACGGGAGGGAGCAGGGAGCGAGGAAAGGGGGACTCTCTCCCAACCCTCCTGTGGAGTCAAGCGCCTGGCCTTGTCTCGTCCCAACAGGCCAAGAAAGACTCCCAGTAGGCCAGGCTCCCGGGCGAGGGTGTGAAAGCGGAGCCCACGCAAGGCGAGAAATCGCACTCTTGGTCTTGGTGATGTGCCCGCCGTCAGCCCCCTCACTCTGAGGTCTAGGTTCTTAGCCTTCAAAGATAATCCAAACGCCCATGAGCAAAGATGAAGTAGGTCGGCAAAAAGTGGAAAACACACACACATCCTCACCCTTGAATTCTTGGAGACTGTGGAGTGCCTTTGGAGGTCTGGGGTGCAGGGCCACACAGCGAATTCCTGGCCCATGGAGGAACATTTTGCTTCTTCCAGGCCCCTCATCCTGACTCTGGGTCTTATTCCAGGAGGAATGCAGGCTTAGATAAATCCAGGCAATGCCCACAAAATGGTTTGGAAACTCGGGAAACATGTAAGTGTCCTGGGAAATTATCAGTGATTCAGGTTATCTCCTCCAAGTCCTGCCTGGTCTAAGGTGGGTGAAAAGGAATGAAGTACCAAACTCCCAGCTGGGGGGGGGGCTCAGGGTTCCTCCGGGGGGCGCTGCTGTGCCCCACAAGGGCAAGAGAAGGAGCACTTCCCTCAAGACATCTGCTGTGAAGGACCGCTCTGCTGTGCTTGGTATCATTCACTCCATTTCCTTGCCTGCCCTTGGCCACACCAGACGCCAGGGAGCCTTCTCATGTAGCATCTGTCCAGGTTGGCCCCAAGTGTGTGGGTTTGGGACTCTCAGTCCCCTTCCGGTATGACTACGCTTCAGAGATCACTGGGCTCCTCAGTGATGTATGTCCCCAGCCCAAGAGCAGGCAGAATTATCAGTGTTAAACTATCATCTGAGCTGATACGTGGCACTCACTTATAATTGCAGCTATCAGAAGGGCTGAGGCAGAAAGACTGCAAGTTCGAGGTCAGCCTGGGCAACCTGCTCTGTCTCAACATTTTTAAATACAGGGAAAAGGCTGTGGATGCATAGTGTCGTGGTAGAGTGCTTGCCTGGCATGCAAGAGGCCTTAGGTTCAGTCTGTGGAACTGTAATAAATAAATAAATAATTATAATCTTCATTGTTGCATTATTGTGTGTGTGTGTGTGTGTGTGTGTGTGTGGTAATGGGGGTTACACCCAATGCCTTAGCACTGAGCTACATTTCCGGCCCATTTTTATTTCTTGATACTTTTAAAATTTTGACACAGTATTTTGCTAAATTGTTGGGCCTCGGGTCTGGAATCTGTAATCCTTCGGCCTCGGGCCTCCTAGAGTGCTGGGATTACAGAAATAATGTACCTCTTTATCCCTGGTCTGAAAATTGGGGGTGAAGAGGGGCAGCTGTCGGGTCACTGGAACGTGAGAAGCACTTAGGGAACTGCGTGCTTTGGTCTGAAGCAGTTTGGGGTTGACTTTAAAACTCTGTTAGTCTCGAAAACCTGGAGACGCCAGCTTTAGATTGCCTCGTGGGTGTGGCAAAGTTCGAATCTCTCAAACTGCACTGCATTCAAATTAATCAATGTAAAAACAAGTCCAACGTCACGGCCCACTGCCGAGAGTTAGTGTTCGTGACATCTCTAGGTCTAGGTTCCTATCTACACGGGTTTGCAGGATAAAGGCTTAGAAATACACCTTAAATTTTGCCCATATCTAGGTGATAGAGGCAGTCGCTGGGTTATAATAAAGTGTATCTGGGACCCGATGTAACTTTTCTTTCACACCTGGGCTCTTTTCTCCTCCCAAGTTCCCCCTCTTTTGCCTTTCTCCTTCCCTCTTCCCCACTCCTGGCGCGCACAACATGACATCTTTGGCTCCCTGGCTCGGCCCATGCGCTGGACACTTGTACTCGGATCCGAAGCTCCAAACGGAGCGAATTCTCTTGCCTCCGACCCCCTCGGGCTACATCGGGGGAGAGGCATTTCCGCGATCTGCTCCATCCTAACTCCAGATAAGTTTGCTGCCCAGGTCTACCTCGGGTCGCAGCGCACCTCGGACACTCTCCCCTCCAAGGCGTCAGTCTTCGGTGCCCGCACCTCGAGGCCCCCGGGGCTGCTGGGCGGAGCGGCAGAGACGCCTTTCCCTGGCCCGCTGCCAGGCGCCGCGGCGAGCGCAGCTTTACGCACGGCGCGCACCTCGGAGCGAGCGCGCCACGTCCCCGAGGCTCCACGCGACTCCTGACCCTGGGCGGGTGAATCTCTGGCCGCGCAATCTACGAAAGGACGTGTGTCTGGGTAGCTCTGCCACGCCTCGAGTGGGGCCTGGTCGCTACTGCGGGACAAGCGTCTTTGCCTGGAAATGACGATATCTGTGCAAACAGGTGGGCGTCGCTTCCCGGGGGTGCAGAGGGGACCCGAGAGCAAAGGGCCACGGGTGCGCTCAGGCGGGGCGCTGTGCTCCGCGACCGCCCGCGCCCAGGACCTGCTGGGAGTGGGGGTGGGGGCTCAGAGCCCAGGCTTGGAGCGGAGACGGGAGTAGGGGGCAGCCGCGTCCACCGTAGGGGGCCCCTTGGACACTGAGGGTCCCCGCTGCGCGCCCTGGCGCCGAATCCCGGCGGGCAGCGGGCAGTGGGCGGGGAGTGGATTTGGCTCATTCTCATTCAGAATTTAGAGGCGGGTGGAGACAGAGAGCCTCCCGAATTGAAACGAGCCTCCTGAAAGTCTAGGGCAGAAGCCTCAAAGGTCTCTGCCGTGCAAACCCGCGCCGTCCCCAGGGCCGGCCGGTCCCCTCTGTGCGGACCCTTCCACCGTCGCCGCGGCGCCCCGGCAGGTGGGGATCCGGGCTGGGGGAAGGGCGCGGCCGAGGCGCTTCCCTTTCGCTTCGTCTTCGTTGAGGAAGGAACGGGCTGTGATGCGTGGTCTGGGATTTTCTGTAGGGTGTCACGGTCATCGAGGGCCGTGAGCGCTGGTTTAGAAAGTAGAGACGCTCGCACTGCCTTCCGCGGGCAGGGACACCCGGACGGACTCAGCGGGCCGCAGGGGAGACTCACGGCTTTGTCACTAGACCGCAGACTTAACGGGATCAAACAGAGGTTGCCGTGAACACCCACGTTTCCGTCTCTGGTCATTTCTCAGTAATGGAGCCTCGTGACTTTGCCACGTGGAGCTAAAAGGTCCCGCTGCAGTCAAAGCGCAGCCCCAAGACGAGCTTCATTTCAACCCAGATTCAAAATTCAGAGATGTGTTATTTTGCTTCCAGGAGTCAGGATTTTTTTTTTTTTTTTTTTTTGGTCATTCCATCCCTCTCCCCTCAAATAAAACAATAATTATCATGGCTCCAAACACTGGGGGAGGCATTGTTCAAAGACATTGTGTTTTCTGTATTTATTGCAAGCTGGCAAGTTACACTGAGAATTTAAGTTGACAATCTAACAAGGCCAGATCAAGTGTATGAGGTTTATAAAAAAGAAAATTCACAGAGCACACACACACACACACACATATCGCTTCATCTCCTTCCAAACTAAATGTGCTCTTTCTCCCTCTTACAATGTAAACTGTTTAACCTTTGTAATTAGATAATTTCAGCCACGATGTGGTGAATATAAGAATTATACAATTTTCCTTTGAAGTGTGATGCTCAGAAGACTAGAAAGGAAGTTTCCTCTCTGGAAGGGATTGAAAACAAACACCAAAACCTGAGAATTTATACCCATGTTTCCCTTTCTGACTTGATGGATTCCTTTGAGAATTACTATTTAAAATACCAAAGTTAGAGGATACTGAGTTAACTGTGGTCTTCAGCCTAAATATTTGATTTCTAATTCTGAAAAACTGTTTTGACTTGCCTCTGGAAGATTTGAGGCTGCATTGTCAAGTAAGATACTTGGTTGAATAAGAACTCAGTAGCATCTGACTGCTTTTAATTTCTAAATACTTGGACGTCCTTAAATTTTAAAATACAACTTGAATGAAGCTCAAAGAATAAATACTTAAAATTTACTTAAATACAGATTCTTTCCTTTCATTATTACAGCACTCAAACCACCATGATATAGGATTCAGGTTAAATATAACATACAAAAGTACACATGCAATTTACATGTACTTACATACGAATATTTGTGTAACCTGCCCAATTCCAGGATGTTGACATAATTTTGATTATCTTTTTTCTTTGACTTTTAATAGTAGAAAGAGAAATTAGCAAAGCAAAACTTCTTCAAGTGATGGGATTTCCTTGATATTGCCAAGCTCGATGTCTTCCAGCCCCAAAACTAGACAGGAAAAGTCAGTCTTGTGATGTTGGAGATTAAATAGTGCCCTGACTGGAACATCCCAAAGGGCAGGATTTAGCATGTTTCCCACAGTTTTGTCCTGAGGGAGGAATTGCCAGTATCACAGAATTTCACAGCGCATAGTCACTTGTCCATGTGGATTTTTGGGCTGGAAGTAAGGCAGCACATCATGCAGGTGTGCATTGTGGAAAAAGCTGAAGAAGGGGTCCCAATATTCACTTTGTGGTCATACTCCCAATGACCTAACTTCCTCCCACTAGGCCCCACCTCCTAAAGGTCCCACTACTTCCCAATAGTGACTCAGGCTGATGACCAAGTCTTTAGCGTATGAGTCTTGGAGGGACATTTAAGATCCATATTTTAAGAGTGACCAAAGGGGCAGGACAAGATGTCCAGGCTAGTAGCTCTCTCCTCACCATACCTGTCCCCGGCTGAATTTGTCCAGGATGCTGTGTGTCGGCCTAAGGATTTGACAAAAATCACCTTTTCCATTAAAGCATGTTTGTAAACCTGAGCATCCAGTCTGCTCCAGTTATCTCCAAAGCATTAGTTCTGGGAAAAACCAGGGAAATGACTTGAGTCCAATGCTGACATTTTCCATGCGTGAGCCCAGCCTCCACTGTAATCTGTAGAAAGACCAGGAAGTGTCAGGGTAGAGTCTGACTCTGCCTGCTCTTACCTGTGTCTTTAGTGGGTTTGAACAGTTTGGATGCAGGACTAATATTCTGTGGTTTTGAAGGCCCAGTGTAAAGATTCAACTTCTAGTATCAGTTTTATTATTTTAATATTTACTTTCATCGTTTAGTAAATTCCTAAAGTTTCTTGGAGTATGTTCTCCTTTTTAAGTCAACAGGTCATAGTAAACCTGGGACAATCGCTGTTTGACTGGGACTTCTTAGGGAGTGAAAAGAAACTTAATAGAAGAAAAGCATGCTTAAGTAAGGAAATAAATAATAGTGTCTACCCAAAGGAATATCTTGTCAATCAATAATTATTCCAATAGGGCTGGGAACACAGCTCAGTGGTAAAGCATTTGGTTGGCATGTGTAAAGGCCCTGGGTTCCATCTCCAGTATTGCAAAACAAATTTTTAAAAATTACAATAAAATGGGTGATGATAACTAAAGGAATTCTTTGCCAATAAATGTGACTGTACTTGTTCTAAATTCCGTGACAGAAAACCTCATTAATTTCTATAACGACAACCAAGTAGTCTCAATACCATCAAGTAAATAAACCCAAAACAAGCAAATAAAAATTAACATCAAACGTCCCCTTTCCAAACATTCGCAAATGTGTACACTGTGAGAACTGAATTTTGTTTTCCTAAACATTTGCTGCCCCCCTGTGTCTCCTTAGAAAATTGAATGTTGCAACTACTCCTGTCCTTAGCAATGGTCTGCAAGCATTCAGCAGTTGAGACGCCGGTGAGGTCAATCAGAGAAGCAGGAGGAACTCTGGTGATTGTAGAAAGAGCAGGTATAGGGTGCATGCCTGTAATCCCACCATTCTGAGAGGCTGAGGCAGGAGAGTTTCAATCTTGGGCCCAAGATTCTGTAGCAAGGTTCTGTCTCAAGAATTTTAGAAAGGGCTGGAGCTGGAGCTCAGTGAAAAGCCTCTGGTTCAATCTCTGTATTGAAAAAACAAAATAAAGCAAATACAAACAAACGAACAAAAATCCAAGACCAGAAAAAGACAGAGGATGGAAAGTTTGACTCTGGATAATCTCAAGTCCTTACACAACTGGGTCTTGAGCTCTTCGCAACTGAAATGCGATTGAAGGCTGTTGGGATGAAGACTGTAAACTAGATTTTCATTAAGGTCTCATCCAGTTGTAATATTTGATCAATCACAGGGAGGACAATAAAAGAGGCAAAGGGAAATCCAGTTAGCCTATTTCTGGCTAAGTTGTCAATTTGGAGGAGTGCCAGAAACTCATGAATGAATTTCTTGTTTCATCATTGGAATCCATGATCTTGGTCCTTTCTCATCTTGACAAACTTGCTTCTTGGTGTCTAAGTAGCTCTGAGCCTAAGTAGACAACAAGGGATTCCTTTTCTCTACTGTCCAGTGATTATGAAGCCTACTGAGGGTGACTTCAAGGTGAGGATCCTCTTCTGTGTCTGTGGTGTGTGTCAGTTACAGCCGCCATCTCTCCCTCCTTCCCTGATGACAGAATCCTGCCTTTGTTTAGTTACCAGGCAACCAGGTGTCTAAAGAGAGGCTAGAACCCTCCTTCTCCCAAAGGGATGAATCTTGTGTCATCTAAGAATTAGACATTCATTAGTTCTTACTCCTCACTACCACTCAGACTCTTAAGAAAATTCTGAGTCGCAGGGGCCACCTCCAGACATTCTGGTTTGATTGGTGTCATTTGACAGGTGTTAAAAGCACTCCAAGTGATGCTAATGTGCAGTCTAGGTTGTGAGTCTAAACCAGTGGTGATGGTTCCATTCTTCTTTTTGATTGGTGTAGAAGAAATACATGATACAATTTTTGGCCAATGAGATACAAAAGAAATCTGACTACATGCAAGATTGAGCAACAGCCCCAGCCCCTTAAAGGAGTGTTTTCCTTGTTTGTCTCTTTTAGCTCTTGTTGTCATTTTCATCATTAATGGACTAACCACTTCAGGTACTGCAAAACCCTTTAACACTTGTGCTTGATTCTTTTTGAATGTGAGCTATTAATAGATACATATCTAACACACAGGATCTCAAATCATACTCATGTTCTGAGCCCTTATGTCCGTACCAGAGGGTTCACAGACCAGCATAGTATAAGTGATCTGTGATCATAAACTTAGTTGCTTGGAGAAACCTAATACCAACCTTTGAGATTCATATACTCTTTCTGAGCATACAAGCAAGTTAGTAAAACATGGCTCTTGCTATATGAATTATATGCACAGACTTATACATGTATGCATACCTAATAAAGCTATAATTTTTATTCAGATCCTCATAGATTACAGCATGAAATTTAAAAATTCAAAGCCCCAAAGGCAGGAAATGTGACATTTCAGGTTAACTTGGATGGATTTCTATTACCATGTGGCCTAATGCTTATCTGAATAGAAAACAGATTTATAGTGCAGAAAATGTTCATGTGTTGTCCAAATAGTGGACCATTATTTGCTCTTTTTTGATGTTTAATGGACACTATTACAAAAATATTTGGGAGTATCTGGTGGCGAGGAAGAACACTGATGTGTATCCTTAGAACAAATTACCCAGCGACAGTCCTGAAGCCATTGCTCCTAGGGCCACAGCTCAATTTGATGGGAGAGCACTGTGCCAGGAACTATTTGTGGATCATGCCACATTCCCATGTTTTTTGGTTTGTTTGCTTTATTCTTAGGATCTTGCCACTTCTGCAGCGATTCTCAAAGGTCAGTCTCTCCTGTGCTTTGTCCATCCTTTCTCAAATCTGCCTGGCC
>PVJX010037814.1:0-16715 GCA_004027295.1 Dolichotis patagonum
ATCCCAGTGCTTCTATCTTGAATTTAGGGAGTCACAACTGAGATGAACAAGAGAAAAGTTCTAGAGAGGGAAATTTGATTGGATGTATTGCTCAGGACAAGGATCATATTCACAATACTTAATGACATGTTCATGCACACCACTAGTCAGAATAGATTCTACTAATAAATAAAAGTTAAAGCAGTGTCACTGTGGACCATTTGAATATACTTGCCTAGTGACTATCAGGTGGATAATGGAATCTCTTGTAGAGTTTATAGTAGAAGCAATTTTTGAGAAGCTGTGAAAGGCTTATAGAAAAATGACTATTTAAAAGCAGATTACTATGGATATAGCTCAGCAGCACACCACCTGCTTGGCAAGCACAAGGTCCTGAGTTAGATATTCAGTACCAAAAAGTCCCCCAATGTTTAAAAGTAGGTTAAAATTCACATTAAGTTTGTAACTGATTTCCCTTAAGTTATTCTTCTTTGAAAATTCCAATCAAGGAGCATAAGTTTGAATATATTAAATTCCAAAGTATTATTATTTTTAAAAAGAACATCTTTCTTTGAAAATTTTGCTTGCTTAACACGCATTTCAATTAATGAAAGTGAGAGATTTTTTCCTAAAAAATAAGTCAATCACTTTTGCATTAAAATATATGCATTGCTGTTACAAAATTAAAGAAAGCCATATGAAATCCTATTTGCCACAGATGCCTTAACAATGACTTTAGACGTAACTGGGAGTCATTTCTAATTGAAAATTACAGAATTAAAGATATACAATATGATTTAAAGGGAAAATTCAGAGTAATTTCAGTGAATATTTTTTGAACTAGGAATCAAACTCAGGACCTTGAACTTGTGCGAGTAGGTGCCATGCCACTGAACTATATCTCCAGCCCTTAGATATACTTTGCTTTGAAAGTTGTTTGGTGAACTTTTCCTTTCCCTTTCTAAACATTTTATTCCATTAAAAATTCTAAGCTAAATTCAGATAAATTTATGTTGTTCCCGAAATAGACAATCAAGCACACTTTAAATAATAAATCAACTGTTTTTATACTATGATTTTTCTCATTCTAATTAAAGCAGAAGTAGAACATCATGGAACTTGCAGTCAGAAAGCAGGGTAATATTTACACAGTTTGTGTGAACAGCAGTTTCCTGGTTTTAATGTAATACTTTCCTTGCAGGCATATTAAACTCTATTGAATTCTGTACTGAAAGATTTTTCTAAGTTTATTGGCATTAACAATAAATTCTCAAAAACTTTTGCTCCCATTTTAAATTTTACCCATCAGTTTGGGTTGGCATGAAGAAAGATATTTATAAGTTCAAATTGGGAGAACAATAAATAATTATGATATTTTTTATCAGGGCACTGTAGAATAAACAGTAACACTAACCTATGAATTCTCAAAAAACAAACAGTTATGGGTTGTTAATTTAAGGATATTATCTGATACAGTAGCCCTGGGGCTTGTAGTTCTTGACATATATCTAGTCTAAACTGAGATGGTCTCTAAATCCAAATGTTTGCTAAATTTTGAAGACAAAGAAATATCATGCATACTGCAATATTGGTTAAATAATATAATGATAATTTGGTTAAATTCAATTAAATGAAACATGCTTTTCAGTATAATTGCACCATTATTTTTTACATGTGGCAAATAGGAAAATTTATAATTATTTACATGTTGATTGTGGACATTGCCATTTAAGGGAGCAAGAAGAAAGAAAATGAGGCCTTGAAGTTTTTCCTCAAACTGGATCTTGCTCAACAAATCTTTTTTCCAAATGAGTATCTTCACTTATAATCTCAGAATATTCATATGTATATATGAATATATATATACAAAGCACAAATAAATATATCTGCAAAAGAGTATATAAGCAAATCTACATAAATTGTTAATTCCAAAGGCATTCTTACCAAAAATAACTTCTTCAAATTTATATGCATTTTAATTTTGATGACTATATTCACAATATTTCAGCATTTTAACTTCAAATATCCCACTGATTAAGAAATGGAGAAATAATGGAATTTTTTCAGCTTACTTATCAAAAATGTTTTCCTTACTAGCAATGTAAGGTAGCTGGAAAAATAACACAAGTATAATTCTGGATTATGGAAATCAGAAAGACAATGCATACTTTAGAATAATAAATTTTTATTCACATACTGTAAGAATAAACAGTTCTTTTCCAATATTAAAATCTTCATGTATTTTTATTTCTGACCTTTCGGTAAATGATGTTAATACAGGATATAAGGGACAAATTCCTGCCAGAAATTTGCATTTCTTTTGTATTACAAATTCATATTTTAAAAACATTCAATATGCCAGACATTTTGGAGGCTAAAGCAAGAAGATTCCAAATTTGAATGTTTCAATCTATGGTTATATCATCAATTTTTTCTGTTCTCAGAAGGTACCCAGGTTTGAGACTGGTAAATATTTTGAGCAAGTTTTGAAAGTTTCAGCGCAGCTTGGGCTACTTAGTGATTTTCCAAGACCTACCTAAGAACAAAAATTATGAAGGGCCTGGGAATGTATGTAGTTTAAATGTAGGAGGTTCCTCAGTACTGCCAAATATTGTAAAGATCTTTACTGTTGTGTTTATTGGCATATCCTTAAGAAGTAGACTATTCTTGTTGATCAATTTCATTATTTTCCACTACCAATGGTATATCTCTAAAGGAGTAAAGTGTGTAAAACTAGGAGTACAATCCTATCCCTAGTATTCTCTATTTAAAACCATTGCTTCTCCAATTTTTCAAGGCATAAAATACGTCTCTCAGAAGAGACATATTCATGTTGACTATTCTCATTCACTGACCCATGCTCATTTTACCATTTATCTATTGAGACATACCTCTTCTCTCCATTGATACCTTAACACCATAGTCCAAATCACTATCAACAAACATCCTGATGACTGTATGAGACTCCATTCATGCCCATTATAATTTGTTCTCAATACAAAAGCTAGAAGCATGTTTTAAAAATATAAATTGTAGTCCAATGTGGTGGTACACTGTTGCAATCCCACCACTCTGGAAGCTGAGGAAGGAGGGCTGTGCAGTTGTTGATTGATTGTGTCAATTTGAGAAGTTTAGAAGCTGAACTAAATCAACTTAGCAATTCTATACCCTAGGGTGTAGATGCCTTACCCTAGGGTGACTCATTGACTGGTTGGTATAAAAAGCAAGGAAGGGCTGCACAGGGTTCCATTCTTTGGAGGAGCTCCAGTCTACAGTTGGGACGCCATCTCCAGGTTTCCAGTGCAAACTCTTCAGCTTCTGCCTTGGATCCTTCAGCCTTCTGGCATGAACTTTTCATTCTTCCATTGCAGAAACAGTGCCCTCCTGATATGGACTTGCACAAGACACTGTAGCAAACTCCAGAAGTTGGATAGCATTCTTCAGCCTCTAATGTGCAGATACCCTCTGCATACATCTTCATCCAAATCTATGATCATCATAAGCCAATTTTGTAATTTCTTATACATTTGTATATTTTGTATTATATCTGTCTTTCCAGTAAACTTGGACTAATACAACTAATAGGTTGATCCCAGATGAGGAAAAGGAATAAAATGTTGGGGATGTTGCTCAGTGTTAAGGCCCTAGGATCATTCTTCTGTCCCACAGAACAAAACAAAACAACAAAAACAGAAACATAAATTGCATCAAGTCATTCTGTTTTATCTTCTCTTGCAATTTAGTATAGCTGTGTCACCAGCTCTCTCCAGTGGGTGACAAAACTGATGTGAAACCTGCAAATCAAAACACTTAAGAAACTAGTGGAAATTCTTTTTTCATCTTTTGCTTTTGTCCAACTGAATGTAGGAATTTCTGCATCCTTAGAGGATGAAGAAATCAAAAGATGAAAGGATCTTGGTTCTCTGAATTGTAACATGAAGGACTCCACCCACAAGCCAGAAACACATGCAACAAACTGTTATAATTAGTAAATCTCCCACAGTGTTAAACCATTGAAATATCTAAGTTGTGTTTGTCATATCAGCCAGATATATCAAAAATAATACATTTAAATTAATATAATAGCAGTGATTTTCATAGCATGATAATAAAATTATGTAAGGTTCACTGATTATTTAATTCATTTGTAATTCCAGGAAAAAAGGAAAATATTTCCAAGAAATGACATATTCATTTATGTTTTTCTATCTAAATTATTTATAATACTTGCTTCATGAAAATAACATGGAGTTTGTATTAACTGACATTGTTATTTTTAGCAAATGGAAAAGTAAAGGGACGCTCAAAGACACTTGACAAATAAGCATTTTTAAGAGAATAGAATATGCATGTTACAAATGTTTTAGGTGTACATATATAAATCAATGCTATAGATATTCTTGATAATTGCACATTTCAATAAGGAAACCACGTGATTATGTCACTCAAGAGGATTTTAAAAATCTTGAGTTAATACAAACTGCTGCTATGCCTGCAAGTGCTTGGATAAAGATGGATGTTTCAAAGAGAAAAAAAACTGAGTAAACTCTATTACTTGATTGCAAATTGGGAACAATTTTATCCACTAAATGTTTGAGGTAAAAGTTCATCACTTCTTGCTCTCACAGACTCAGAGAACGTCAAGATTATATTTTGCCCATAAAGAGCTTAGTTGAATGAGTCACAATTCAATATGTGCCAGTGGGAAATATTTTACACCATATTCTCTCGCAGAAAGTAATCATGAGTTCATAATAAATGGACTAGTTCTGAGACTCAAAATACACAATAATATTAATTTAAGTAAGATATATAATTGTACAAATTCTTGATTTTAATTTCATTCAATTTGAAAATATCACCAAGTTAATGGACAAACTGTATTAAAATGTAGTTTTGAAAAATATATCCTAATTTAGTAGAAGTGATAGCTATAATCTGTCTCAATAATAATTCTAAATTGAAAAAGCATTGTCTGTAATGCAGGATTCAAAAGATTCATCTTTGAGTTAAGAATATCATTATCATACCCCTGCTACATCCATCTGAGTATCACTGAATCAGCAGACATAAGGGCTCATATATCACCTTATCTTTAGCCCTTCTCTACTCAATATTAATCATATAAAATGAAGGAATGCAATTTATGTGGGTTGTTAATGCCAGACTGGGAAAGTTGTGAGTTGAAGATACTTTAATATTAACCTAAGAGCTGTGTAAAAGATAGAAAACAATAGCAGAATATATAAACTTTTTGTTGGCTACTTTTCTCATTAATATAACAAAATACATGACATCCAGTGTTAAAGGGGAAAAGGTGTATTTCCGCTTACAGTTTATAAATGTTTCAGTCCATAGTTGGCTGACTCCAAGGTAGGGTAGCATGGCAGAAGGGCATCATGGAGGACAAACAGTCAAAAGCAAAGCAGGTCAGGAAGCAGCAACAAAGCAGTGAAGCAGCAAAGAAGCAGTAGCTGGCCTTCCTTCTTTCTATCTCTTTATATCCATCTGGTGCACCCACACATCGGTTGGGACCACTTAAATTCAGGATGAGTGCTTACACTATCCACTATGTCAAACCAATCAGTGGACTAATTTAATAATCATGTATCCTTAAGCCCAACACCACATAGTTAACCCCAGCATCACACACTCTAGATCGAGCCACATCTGAAAAGCCCCACCTATGGCTACATGAGGTTTTTGGGGGACCATCTAGACATAAGTCATAACAAGTTTATTCATTTATATTAAAATATATCACATAATCATGGAATGGAAGAAGGGAGAAAACTAAAAAGCTAAGAGGAATCTAAATGCAGAAACAGATCCCTAGAAGTATTCTGCTCTTCAAATGTTTGAAATCTTCTCACTGCTTGCTTGCAATCCCTTCTTTCTCCCTTCCTACAGCTCTCCCACCTCCCATCTATATCTACTTTCTATACTCCATTTATCTTCATTGAAAATACTCTCATTTGCAATTTGAATATTTTGAATAGCATTTGTCACAAGTTCAGGAACAGCAGTCTGGCACATTGCATATAGGCTAAATAATTACTATGTACTATTACATACAGAAACTGGGTATTTGTCTTTTTCTCCTTCTACATGACAGGTTTGTGGATTTGTATGTCTAAATGTAATCCACATGCAATCCTTCAGATGCATCTATAGAATAAAACAGATACAGGAATAGCTCGTAATAAAAATGAAACATGTTAAATTTTAACTTGTATTGGAATAATGTTATTTCAAAGAGTTGGGGTGTTGATTTCAACTAAATATTACACTTTGCACTTGAAGACCTATATAAAAGAAGTCAGATAAGTTGTGATTTTTCTACCAGACACCTTTTTCATCATGCTCTGATGAACACTTTACTTAGGAATATATAGATATTTCAAAATATTCATAATTTTTTCACTCAAAATTCCAAACATAGTGGAATGTTAGTTTTGAAAATGCCTCCTTCATTTGTGAATTGAAGCATGCACAGGAAATCACACACATATGCAGAGAGAAAAAGACAGAGAGACAGAGAGACAGAGAGGAAGAAGAAATACAAATTTCAAAGGGCAGCAGAAGTTTTTGAACCTAGAATACACTGGGAAAGTTTCTGCACCTTAAATGAAAAGAAAGGAAACTTCACCTTTTTTCTTGTAACTTAAATTTTTATTTATGTATTTTATATTTTGTTTGGTATCGACTATAATACTCTGATATAAACCACCATTTAGAAGGACACTTGGCTAGAGAGTTTTATATTCAATAAAAATTAAATTAAAGGTTTACATCTACACGGATATTGAAAGCAAGAGGACACACACTTTCTGTGACACTTAAACTGTCTCATGAAGACAAGGTGCATCTAACCAACTGCAGCGACTCTTTCAGTAGCACTTGAGAATCTTTGGGAATACTTTTCTGTTTTCCTGGGCTCATAGGAAATTTCATGGAGAAAGACCTTAATTCTCCTCACAGAAGAAATTGATGAATAACTACACCAAGATAAGTACACTATGACATTTAACCTTAGGAACACTAGAAATCAGAAAATCCATGACAAACAGGATACTATCTTACACATTTATTCAGTGATGCACATCTTTTCCTTTTCTTTTTCTACTGTTCTACCCTCCTCACTGTTTCCTAACTTTGGTCTTTCTAAAATAAGTTCAGGTTCCTACATGGGGTAAAGAAGATTGCTCCATTAATTGAAGATTAGTCAACATAGAATATATACGTATCCAGCATGACTTTCAAAAGCTTTGTTCAACTTGCAAAACCACATAGATTTTGTGATAACCTTAATGAATGACTTTATACTGGAAAACAATAGGAAAACTATGAAAGTTGTGAGAAGGGACATCATATGGAAAATTTCTAGCATCATACATTTCAGGGATTTATCATTGGTAAGTATATCTTACTTACTTTGAGGACGTTTCATCTTTTCCAGAAATGTTATGCTATTCATACATTATCTCAATTGAATGATGTTAGCTCTGAATCATCTAAAGTTCTAATCATCCAATCATTTTCGGATGAGATCACCAAGCTTTGAGTGACTCTGTGAAGTATATTCCTCAATAGACTTATTTCAGATCAAGTAAACTAGGATAAGTTTCCAATGCTCTTTTTTTTCTTTAAAGAAAAAAACATAAAAGGTTAGAAATAATACAGAATTTCAAAAAATAAAATAAATGGTAAGAAATCACAAGTTGATAAATTACATATTGTCCTCTTAGAAATAATAGTTCAAGTTACAAAATTAAAGCATACAAAGTAGACATTCAAACACTGAGACTGCAAAAAGTTCTGTTCAACGATCCAACAAAAACTAACGGTTATCTCTTACACACTTAAATATACATTCAATATTATCCTTTAGATTATTTCCTTGTCCTCTCTTTTTTTACAATAAAAATTACAAATTTTATGTTATTTTATTCCTACATTTCTTATTACTTTTTATACAAGAGACACAATGTGGTATTTATATATATTTCATATATATATATATATATATATATATATATATATATATATGATTCTTATTTGTTTCACTAATGAGGATAGTCTCAAGACGTCTCCATTTCCCTATGAAGGTGTCAAGATTATCCTTCTTAATATTCCATTGAGTAATATTCCATTGTATAAAAATACCACATCTTTTTCAACCACTCTGCTGTTGATGGATATCTTGGTTGTTTCTGAGATTGAGCTATTATAATTGTGCTTCTATGAACATGGGTGCACATATATCACTGGTGTATGACTTTTTCAGTTTTTTTGGGAAAATACCCAGGAGGGGAATAGCTGGATTGAATGGACTTTCCAATCCTAGTCTTCTGAGAATTCTCTGTACTGATTTCCATAGTGGTTGCACCAGTCTACACTCCCATCAACAGTGTGCAGCAGTGTTCCTTTTCCCAAGGTCTCAACAACATTTGTTATCAGTTGATTACTTGATGGCAGCTATTATTTCTGGAGTGAGATGAAACTTCAATGATGTTTTAATTTGCATTTCTTGAATGACCAGTGATGGTGAACATTTCTTAATGTATTTATTGGCCATTTGTGTATCTTTATCTGAGAACTGTGTGTTCATCTCAGATGCCCATTTTTGAAGAGGGCATTTGAATTTGGGGCATTTGATGTTTTTCAATTCTTTATTATGTTCTTGGTATAAGTCCTTTGAGGGGTTGATGGTTAAAATTCTTTCCCATTCTGTGAGTTTTCTTTTCACTCAGTTGGAGATTTCATTTGAAGTGCACAAACATTTTGATAATATGAGATCCCAGTTGTTGATTCTTTAAAGTGTTTCCTGTGCAGTTTGCATTTTTTTCATTAATACTCCTCCTATCTCTATGTTACCAAGACTTCTGCCTAACATATGTTCCAGTAGATTTAATGTTTATGTTTTAAGATTTAGGTATTTGATCCATTTAGCCTTTAGTTTTGTGCATGGTGATAGTCACGGGTCTAGTTTCAGTCTTCTGCATGTGGAGAGCCACTTTTTCCAACACGATTTATGAAAGAGGCTCTCTTTTTTCCAGTGAACATGTTTAGACCCTTTGTCAAATATCAGGTGGCTGAGTGTCTTTGTAGTTGTGCTTGCATATTTTAATCTGTTCCATTGATCCTCAGGTCTATTTTTTGCCAGTACCATGCTGACTTTATCACTGTGGTTTGTAGTATAGTTTCAAGTCAGGAATTGAAATTCCTCCCTGCCTTTACTTTGTTGCCCAGAATTGCCTTTGCTATTCTAGGATTCTTCTGCTTCCAAAAGAATTTTAGGAGTGTTTTCTCTAGATCTGTGAGGTATGTCAACGGTATTCTTATTAGGAATAGTTTAAATCTGTGTAAGAGTTTTGGAAGTATGGCCATTTTCACAATGTTGGTACATCCTATTCAAGAGCAAGGAATATCTTTCCATTTTCTAATATCCTCTTCAATCCCCTTTTTTAGCATAGAATAATTTTCATCATATAGGTCTTTAACATTCTTAGGTTGATTCCTAAGTATTTCATTTTTTAAAATGTTATTGTGAAAGTCAGTATTTCCATTCTTTCTCTCTCAGTCAGCTTTTTGTTTGTGTATAGGAATGCTATAGATTTTTGAGTGTTGAATTTGTATTCCACTACACTGCTGAATGTATTATCTCTAGTAGTCTTTCAATGGAGTTTTTTGGGTCTTCTATATAGAGTATCATGTCATCTGAAAATAGTGATATTTTAACTTCTTCCTTTCCTATCTTTACTCCGTTTTATTTCTCTCTCTTGTCTGATTGCCCTGGCTAGTGTTTCCAGAAGTATATTGAAAAGGAGTGGTGATAGTGAGCATTCTTGTCTTGTTTCTGATTTTAGAGTGAAAGCTTTCAGGTTTTGTCCATTTAGTATAATGTTGGCTGTTGGTTTGTCATAGATGGCCTTTATAGGTTTGAGGTAGAGACCATGTATTCCGAGTTTCTGAAGGGTTTTTTATCATGAACATGTGTTGGGTCTTATCAAAAGCTTTTTATGCATCTATTGAGATGACCATGTGGTTTTATTTATGGTACTTTTGATGTGGTGTATTACAAATTATGACCTGTGTATGTTAAAGCATTCCTGCATTCTTGGAATGAACACCACTTGGTTTTGATGTATAATCTTCTTGATGATTTGCTGCATTCTATTTGCCAATTTTTTATTGAGAATCTTTGCATCTATGTTATTAGTGAGATTGGCCTGTAGTTCTCATTTTTGGTTGGGTCTTTCTCTGGTTTTGGTAAAAGAGTTACACTTGCCTCCAGGAATAATTTAGGGAAGATTGCTTTCTTTTCAATTTCATTGAAGAGTTTAAGAAGTATTGGCATCAAGTCTTCTCTAAATTTCTTGTAGTATTCATCCGTGAATCTGTCAGGACCTGGGCTTTTCTTTGTTGGTAAGTTTTTAAATTATGTTTATAATTTCAATAGCTGTTATTGGGTTATTCAAAATTGCTATATCTTCTTGGTTGAGCTTTGGTAGTTCATATGTTTCTGGAAATCTGTCCATTTCCTCTGTGTTTTCTACTCTGTGTGAGTAGGGATTTTCCAAGCAGGTATTCATTATCTTTTGAATTTCCATGGGATGTGTAGCAATTTCCAACTTTTCAGTCTTCATTGCATGAATTTTTGTTTTTTCTTTTTTTTCTTTATAAGATTAGTAGAGGTTTGTCAGTTTTGTTTATTCTCTCAAAAAACCAGTTTCTTGATTCATTAATACTTTGTATTGTCTTTGTAGTTTCAATTGCATTGATTTCTGCCTTAATCTTTGCTATTTCCTCTCTTTTATGAGCTTTAGATTTAACTTGTTTTCCTTTTTCTCTAAGCTTTAGATGAAGCATTAGGTTGTTTATTTGTGCTTGTTCTGTTTTCTTGATATGACAATTTATTGGTAAACATTTCCCTCCTAAGGCCACTTTCATTGCATCCCACAAATTACAGTATGTTGTGTCTGTATTTTCATTGAATTGTAGGTATTGCATTATTTCTTTTTAAATTTCATCTGTAGCCCCCTGGTTGTTCAAAAGGTAGTTATTTAATTTCCATGTATTTATGCAGGTTTTGCAATTTCTTTTGCCATTAATTTCCAATTTCAGTTCACTATGGTCGGATAGTATGCATGGGATGATTTCAATACTTTTGCATTTACTTAAGATGTTTTATGAGATTATATATGGTCTATGTTGTAGAATGTGCCATGTGCAGCTGAGAATGTTTATTTTGATGTGGTTGGGTGCAACACTCTGTAAACATCTACTAAGTCCAATTGCTCACAGGTATGATTCAGTTCTATTATTTCTTTGCTGATTTTTTGTCTAGTTGATCACTCTTTTTGTGACAATAGGCTGTTTAAGTCCCCTGTAATATTTGTGTTCCTGTGTATTTGGTTTTTCATGTCCATTAGTATCTGTCTTATATAGTTGGGTGCTCCTGTGTTTGGTGCATATATATTTATAATTGTTAGTTCTTCCTCTTGAATTTTTCCACTTATGAATATGTAGTGACCTTTTTTGTCTCTTTTATCATTTTAGATTTGAAGTACACAATGTCTGCAAATAGAATATTTCCCCCTGCTTTTTTCTGAGTTCCTGTTGCATAGAATACTCTTTTCCATCCTTTCACTTTTAATCTATGAATTAAACACAACTTTTGGGTCAGATGTGTTTCTTGTATACAGCATATTGTGGGATCATGATTCTTGATCCATTCTGTCACCCTCTTTCTTTTGATAGTTGAATTGAGACCATTTACATTTATGTATATCACTGATATGTATGTACTGCCTTGACTTTACCATGTTATGTTCCAGTTGTTTGTTTTCTGCTTCTCCCCCTTATTTAATCACTTGTCCTGCCTGGTGGTTTCTTTCTGTTTTTATTCTGGTGATTGTGGTAATATTTATCTCTGTCTAGTATGTCTTTCAGTACTCTTTCTAGGGTTGGTTTGGTGGACATGAATTTCTTCAGTTGTTCTTTGTCATGGAAATATCTTGTTTCTCCATTAAATTTGAATGAAACCTTTCCTGGATACCTCAGTCTCCTTTGAAAGTTTTCTTTCAGGGTTTGAATTACCTCACTCCAAACTAGTCTTGACCTTAGGGTTTGTGCTGAAAAGTCTGCTGTGATTCTAATGGGTTTTCCTGGATAGGTGAGATGTGTCTTTTCTCTAACAGCTTTTAGTATTCTGTTTTTATGCTGTATGTCTGAGATCTTAATTATTGTGTGTCTGGGTTTAGATTTATGTTGGTTGTGACTGTTTGGCATTCTGTATGCCTCATTTTTCTGCATATCAGATTTTTTCCCCATATTTGGGAATTTTCTCCTATTACTTCTGTGAATATCCTAGTTATGTCATTTATATTTACTCCTACATCTTCACTGATGCCTTTAAATCTTATATTGTTGCTCTTGGCTTCATCTTGAAGCTTCTGGATTGTTATTTCATACTGCTTTGTTATTTTTTAAATTTCTACCCCTTCATGATCACTAATTACAATCCTGTTTTCAAGGTCTATAATCCTATCCTCAGCTTCATTTAAATGGTTGTGCATGCTTTGAATAGATTTTTCTTGTTTCTTGCATAGCTCTTTAAGTTTGTTTCTGAATTCTGCTTATTTTCTATATTGCTCATTCAAAGTTTCAATCAGTTTCCCATGCTCCTGTACTTCTTTTTCTATTTCTTCTTTAGCTGTGCTCAGCAACTCCTTTACTAAGGTTGTTATTTCTATTTTCATGGGAGAGTATTTCTAATTTGATTTGCTCTATAGCCCCATGGCGTTTTTTTTTAAATTTTACTTGCTATCTTTTTAGAGATTTCAGTTGTGTTGCTTTTGAAATCCTCTAACTCAGTGTCTCCTGTACTTGCTTCTAGTGGATGAGGTCTTTGAGATTGCATTTTGCTTTTTCATTTTGCCATTTTCCTCTTTTAAGTTAGTGTTTGGTCCTTCACACCTGCTAGTGTTGGTAGTGTGTTTCTTGGTGTCCTACTGTAAGGCTGATGTTTTTCCAATTGTTGGGTCTCACAATGAAGAGTTGGTCAGTCATCTGACTTCGCACTGCAGGACCTGTTGGATGAGTGCTATATTCTTCCTGGGCTGACAAGCCTAGTAGTATTGATATAGGTCAACTTTTAGTTCCTGCTAGTACTTTATCTTCAGGTTATTCCAAGTCATCAAATCTCCCTATCTATAGTGTTTGTGTCAGCTGAGGCTCTACTGTATCCCTCTTGTGTGCCTGTGTGTCTCATAAGCTATTTTGATTTTCCCCAATTTGGGGGAGTTATTATAGGCACACTCCTCACCCTGCCTGATGTTTTCTGTGTGCTGGAAGGAGTCACCCACACTCTTGTCAGACTCACCAAGGTCTTGCAGTTAGCTGGAGGAAGCTTTACTACTGGCCCTATTTACCCAATGTACATCTCTGTTTTAGTGGCATACTTAACACACTGACCGGAGCCAGCTGAGATCTTCTGTTTTGGTGAGGCAGTCACTGAATCTCCCTTCAAGCTAGCACAGTTAATCTGCTGTAGTCCAAGGTTCTAGGAGAAAGGGTGGAAGCTGAAGAGCAAAAGCAGTATTAGGTCCAGGTGGTAGGGAGTGTCCCCAAGGGCCCTGCAGATCTCCTGGGTCCAGGATTCCGCTGGGCTTGGGTCCGGGTCCCAGGACAGCGTGGTGTTCCACAGTGTTTGTTGGTGTCACTCCTGTTTCCAGGTTTTGATGAATGTTTCAAAGCTTCCTCGGTGCACTGGGTATCACTGTGATTTCAGCCACAGGGAGTGTTCTTACTCCCTGGGAGTGAAGTTCTAAGGCTTCCCCTTGCACTGGAATTGAACCTGCATGTGGTCAGGGCCTGGGGTTGGATTCTGACCCTGATTGCTGCTTGAAGTTTACTGGGTGTGGCCCATTTATGTCCACAGGTATCTCTCATGCATCTTAGAGGGATTTCAGATGCAGGACATGGTCTTTGTGCCTGAGAATGAACTTCCAACTTTTTCCTGTGTTCTGGGATTCCACCGGAGCATGGGGTCAGGGTGTGGGGCTGGATCCTGGGCCCGCACTTGAAGCTTGGACTTTGCTGGGCATGCTTCCAATGTTTTTAACCAAGAATTTGGACCGATTATCTTTCTGCCTATAAAAATGAGAATTTTCTCCATCAATTCAGAGCTGATACTATATTCAAATACCAGATTCTCTGGAAAGAATCAACAAAAGAAAAAAACATGGAGATGGAAAAATGGTACATGGAAAAATAATATCCATTTCTACTTCTTTAAGTGTGTACTAAAAAAAGTAATTCTAGAAAATCATTTTTCCAGTATCAAAGAGGATTACTATCAAAGTAGATTCCATATCAAGAAAATCTATTTATATTTATAACAGGAAAAGTCAGATTCTTTTTCATGATTATTCTATTAGAGAATTGAGAAAGAAGCTATAAGAGATAGTTAGAAAATATTTGAGAAATAAAAATAAAGAAGGACATTACAGTTTGGATAAATGTTGTCCCAAAGCACTTGGAATAAAGCATTGGTTTTTCATCATGTGGCAATATAATGAGGTGGTGAAACTTTTAAGAGGGAAGGGCTATGGTAAGATGTTAAAACACTGGGATTCTGCCTTCAAAGAGAATTTTGTTACCCTGGCAATTTACTGTCTCTGCCCTTTCACTTCTGGCCATCATGAGTTGAGCAGCTTCATTTCACCATGTATTCCACACATAATGCACTATCTCTCCTTGAGCCAAAAAACAGTGAGGCCAATCATTCATGGACTGAAACTTCTGAAAACATGAATAAAATAAACTTTTTCCTTATAATTTGATTATCTCAGGCAAAGTACAAACCAAGAGAAAACAAAAAGTCTAGATAGAGATAAGGGGATGGAGCTTGGTCCTGGGAACCAAGAGTGAGTGGGGAGTGGAGGGGGAATAGGTGGAGTGAAGATATACCAACTACAAAATTCTAATGTACTCAATGAATGTGGACATTGTATGCCATTAACATGAAATAAGTTTAATGATATCAGCAAGAATGAAAAGGAAGAAAGGAGAACTAGAAGAGGAGGGAAAGAGGAGGAGAAAAGGTGATTTAAAAAGAAACAAGCTGTATTAGATGCATGTACTAACTCTACAAGCTGATTGTAAAGTGTATGCAAATGTGTACTAAAAAATAAAATTTGGGGCCTAGGATTTAGCTCAGCAGCATAAGTGCCTGTCTGGCAAGCATGAGATCTTGAGTTTAATCCCCAGTACCAAAAAAATAGATAAATAAATAAGTTAATTAATTAAATTAAATTTAAAAATTAAACTCTCTCAGGTATTTTTTCATTGTAATGGGAAGCTGAAAAACAGAAATAGTAGATGTATGAAACAGTAAACTGTATTTCAAGTCGTTTAAAACCTTGAGTATTGTAGCTGAATATTTTACATTTTAAATAATATTTTATTTGATGGAATAAATTGCTATGTTTGAATAATTTATCTCAATGTGATAACTTAATGTGGATCCTTCTAAGGATAGCAATTTAAAAATACATTAATCTTGTTTGCAAAAAGAGTTTATCAACACTTACTATTTTCTTCCCAGAGCAATACAATTTATTTCACTAATATTTATGAGTGATCAGGAAGAGCTACAGAACTCAAGATAATACCAGAGTGTCAAATTTTTAAAAACATTTTCTGAACAAAAATAGTACTTAACCTGAAAAGCTGAGAAAAACAAACACAGATGATTTTCATGTTCTTCTTAATGGACTTATTTTTCAACAGCACAACAGAGAGGTTGGTTTGTGAATTCTAAGAGGAACCCATTTTTATATGACCCCCAAAAATGCTCTGTAAATGCCTGAAAAACTCCCTAGCCCAAGGGAAAACAGAATAGGATATTCACTTAGGAACATACAATATCTTACTTTAAATATATTTCTTAGGTATATTATGAATTGATTATTCAGAGATTCTAGGGATTCTGCAGTGACAGAAATGGTTCTGAAAAGATCTCCTTTTGTAAAAGAAACTTGAATCTATATTAGTAAATAGCAGAGGCAAAAAGGTTTCTCTAACACTCATCCTCTTTTCTTCCTATTAGAGAGTTTTCTACAATAGGAAGAGATTGAAGGTGTTACACCTGACACAAGAGATGTATTGTTTGCATCTCCCCTTGAAGAATAAAAAGGGTACTTCTGTGAATATAGGTAAAAGAGTGGGTACTAATACTCCTGTGATTTTTTTCTCATGCTGTGGTTTTCCACTATCTCATATTAAAAAGCAAATATATCTTTTCTGCACTATAATCTTGTCATTTTATTCCAGTGAAACATAGATGTGGAGAGGGGAAAATCTGTTTTACCCTTACATTGCTAAATAGTTTTTACATTATATTTACACCTGGCATACCAATACAGTCTTATTAAACAGCTAGTGTCTCTGCCAAATCTTACTTATCCTGAAATACAAAGCTTGGTCCATGTATTACATTATATTGTTTTTCATTCCTATGGCTGTGTACTATTTTTATTGCTTTTCATTTCACTTGTTGCATTACATTGCCTGTACCATTTTGTATTGCAGTATGTCTAATTGTATTTGATTTTATAGTAATACAGTATTTATAGAGAAACACTTACAAGATTGACAAATCTAAAAGAAAGTATCTGAGATACTTTTTGGACGTGTGTGTGTGTGTGTGTGTGTGTGTGTGTGTGTGT
>PVJX010037815.1:0-16714 GCA_004027295.1 Dolichotis patagonum
ATCATACCACAGTGATATATGTGTCCCCATGTTTATAGCAGCACAATATGTTATAGCCAGATCATGGAAACAAGCTAAGTGCCCATCAACTGAAGAGTGGATAAAAAACTTGTGGCATTTTTATACAATGGAGTACTACTCAGCTATAAAGAATGATCACATTGAGATATTTATAAATAAATGGACACAACTTGAGACCATATTCATAAGCGAAATAAACCAAACTCACATGTGTAAATACCGTATAGTCTCCCTAGTATGAGAGTTGGTGAGAGTATATAAGATTTAGTGGTAATCATGATTTCCCATTTCATTGCTTTGAAGCATTTCAATGTTTTCATTCATCAGTTGGAATGGTTTTATTCTGTTGTGTTTGACTTTATTATGTGTGATGGTACGAACAGCTGTTTTGAAGAAAACAAAACATGGCAGCCATTGCTGATTTAATATCAGCTTGCTTTGAGTCTTACCATGCTTCTATTCTTCTATTACCATAGGTTCTATCATGTTGTGTTTTATTGGGATTTTACTATATGTGATAGTATAAAAATTTTTTAATGAAAATGAGATATTATATTAGCCATTGATCATTCTCTGTTATTTGGTTCAGAATGTCCTGTAATTCTTTCATTCTTTTGAATGGTTTTATACTATTTTGTTATGTTTGATATTGTATTTGAAACTATGCTCAACTATAGCAGAGAAAGAGATATTTTGATAGCTACTGTTAATGTCCGGTTGTCTTATTGTAAAGTGTTGTGTTGCTTATATTGTTCTGTTCTGATCTGCTTTGTTCTGCTCTCTTTTGTTTCATTCACTTTAAAAAAGAAAAGAAAGAAAAGAAAAAAAGAAAAGAAAAGAAAAGAAAAGAAGAAAAGAAAAGAAAAGAAAAGAAAAGAAAAGAAAAGAAAAGAAAACCTGCCTGTTTATACAAGAAGGTAATAGATATAGTCCCAATGATGTTCTTTTACCAAAATTGACCTACTACTTTCACTTAACCAAAGCAGCAGAATTTGGGTTTTTAGTTTATTGTAGGATTTTTTTTTAATTTTTGTTTGTTTGTTTGTTTTCTTGTTTTGGGAATTGATATGCTGCTTTGAAAATAGCTCTATAAAACAAATGATCTGAATTTAAATAATTTTGAAAAAAAACCATCGAAATCTCTAACTGTAATTCCAACACATAAACATACTCTGAATTTACACTGTATGAGCTTAAACATACTGATTTGATCCCTGTACAGATCTGACTTTGGCCAGCAAACTTTGTATCAAGACACTAAAGTACTTTAAAATTGAAAGGATAATCTTAACAAGTAATTTTGAGACAGTTTAATGTCCATTTTCAAATAAAATGTTCCAACATTGAGATTATAGTTCATACACAAGTGATATCAATTTGTTAATAAGCTCTTACCATTTCTTTTTTATTATGAATTTGCAAAACTTTAAAATAATTATAGATATTAACTCTCAGCAATATTTTAAATGCTTTCTACAGTCTAGACATATTCATATCTAAAAGCATTAATTGTTTGCATAATATGGTTATCTGTATTTTTTACAACATCTGAGATTTTTGTTTTAATGATTTACAAGAGTTACTCCCAAATATATTGTTATATAGGGATACTCTTAGATATATTTTGAAAAACTTCTTTCTGACTTTTAGTATTTAAAACTCTAATTCATCTAAACCACATGTCCTGTTATATAAGTTCCTAAATTTATAGCTTTCCAAACTGGCATTTAGGAGTCCCTAAGGACAGGAATAATTACATCTTTTCCTTGAAGTAACATGATTTGTGCATATGAAGTTTCCACTATATTCATGTCAATTTCTATGACTGAATTTTCCTATTCATGACTCATGAATATTTTTGGACACATTAATTTTCATTTACTTGGTAAAGCTCACATCTAGTTGTGGAATACCTTAAATAAGAACAAATTTTCATTCCATATCACTTAGAATAGCGTTTTCAACCTCAGCGTTCTATGTAAAAATAAAATTACTTGTACTTACAGTGTATATTCTCTATTTAACTATTTATTTGAATAAAAAAGTAGGATCAGGATGTTATTTAGGCATTAATTTGTGGGATTTATCAAATTCACCATTTCTATAACTCAGTAAGTTGCATGCATTTAGTCTTTCTAACATACTGAAATGAGTGCCTGTAAAATACTTTTTAAAAGGCCAGTGAAAGCATTTCTATTAGTATGGAGTAAAAATGCAGAATAAAAGTATACAATACAAATATAGCATTCTTAACACAGCACAGTAATAAAGGAGAAGGTAAATGGATTGGTAATGTGGTTTGAAGGGTAAGTTATTCAAAAGCCATTGTAAGGCATATAAAATATATATTTGATTTTAGGGACACTATTTCCTCTCTCATTTTCATAGTAGAGTTTATGTTCAGGTTTATACCTGTCCAAATTTGAGTCAAAGAAAGGCTCATAAACTAGGTAATATATCGTAGAATGAGATAGACAACCCATATTAATCTTACTCTTCTATGTTAGGTTCTTCTTTATTTTTCATTGTCTTTCACTGCACATTTAATGTATTCTTTCACAGTGATATACTGCCAAAAAATAAAATGTAGAAACTTGATAATAATTTAAAATCCATTGAAATCTATAGCCCACCATCATCCATCTAAAGTGACAAATAGAAAATATGGAAAAATAACTCAGTTAATCTAGGAAATCACAGATAATAGAAACTGAAGACCAGGAAAAAAATGATCATAATCTTTGAAATAATTTTCTTTGCTAGCTTTGCCAAGCACAAAAATGTTTTGGGTAAAATAGTGCAGTGGTTACTTTTGGCAATCACTTTCTCAATATTTAAAATTCTGTCTTATGTTCTCTTTTGGCATTTTTTTTTTGTCAGCCTAGTAAGTCAGGCACAAACATATCATCAGATAGACAAATCTAGAATGACCCTTACTTCATAAGTAATTATACTGAAAAGGAAAGTAAACATGCATATTTCTGAAAATTAATTTACATTGTGATTTTACAAAGAGAAATAGCTGCTAAAAACACAAAGTCACTGTCATGGTTTATGTCAGTGGCCCCCAAGCCTCATGCCTTTGCATTATGCATTTGTGTTTGGTTCATTGTCTAGTGCTTGGATTGGGGGTGTGAGTGCTACACCGGCCTAGAGGTGGAGCCAGGATGTGATGTAATGGCAGGAAGAAGGTGTGTCTCTCTCTTGCTGGTTTCTGCCTTGCTCTTTGCAGCCGTGTTTGCAGCTGCCATAAACTGCGGCCCCGCCATGCCACCCTGCCTTGGAGCCAACTGAGTATGGACTGAAACCTCCAAAACTGTAAGAAATAAACCTTTCCTTTCCCAACTTTGGGCATCAGGTATTTTGTCTCAGCAACTAGTAAAAAATAACTAAGACAGCGACATTCAAGCCCCAATAATGTTATCTCATAAAAAAAAAAGTTTCCTAATTTCTGTTTCAAATTTTCATGGCTTTTAAAACATTCAGTGGTATGAGGCATAGTTTGCTTCATCAAATAAAGAGGTTTCTTCTCTTAAATTAAAAGGCCTCATGCTAGTCAAGGAAATTTCCAGTAAATTTGGGGTTTGGGAGGGTGTTTAACTAAATCCTGTGTTTTATTTGGGTTTCATTACTTTTTTCTCTGATGTCCATGCTTCTCTGTTTGATAGTAACGTCCACAGTGAATGAAATCTTAACATTTTCTAGGCATTTTTTGGGTATAATAGCTCAAAGGCTTTCCTGGTTTATAATTTTAAGCCTTTTAAGGAGAATTAGCCTGCTGTTTTGTTGGATGTATAACGTTTGATTTGTTTGAGGTTCTCATCATGTTAATGTGCTGCTCAGGGTTTTTGACAGGATGAGCAGAGAAACAAAAGCCAGTATGCATGACATCATGTTACCCTTGATCAGTTGACTGAGGGAATATTTATGAGGTTCCTGCAATGTAAAATAACCACTTACCCTCTTTTGCGTGCTTGAATTTTTTTTAAACAAGTCAGTATGCATCATCTAATCCTAAGGAGTGGAGAATTATATTTCAACTCCTTGTGGGAGGACTTACATACATAAAGTAGTTATTTCTCATTATCAGTGAAGGATTCTTCCAAAAATCCATGTGAATGCTCAAACTTCTTATATTAAATGGCATGCTATTTATATGTGACTTGTATACATCCTTCTCCATACTTTGAATCAATATTAGATTACTGGTAATATATAACCCAATGCAAATTTTTCACAAATAGTTGTTATTCTTTGTACTTTTACAAAATGACATAAAATGTTTTCTGTATTATTAGTAACAGGGCATTTTTTATTGATTATTTTTAATCATGGTTTGTTGAATGGATATGAAATAGACAAATACAGAAGTCTGACAGTATATGGCAGTCCATGCAAGAAATTGGCACTTCTGTGCAATTAATATGTCCAACCATTTATTTATTTTAACATGAAATACTAGATATTTATTTCAGGATAGGTTTATGATCTAGTATAGTATTATTTTTTATTGCTCAAACTTATCCACATTTGGTCACTGGTATTTTTAATGGTTGCTTACCATTTGTTTTTCACAGACATTCAATACTCGATTTGCTTTTCACATTTTCTCATTTTTCAGCACTACAACATTCTTGAGGATTATCATTTATATTCTATATTGCTGCCATAAACTTGGTCACTTCACCAAGTAACACCAGTTCTTTTAATTAGGTAATGGTATTAAAAGCCAAGATAAAAATGTTGAGTATAGTCAGTGTTATCAAAGTGTTGCTGTCTAGTTTCTCTAGGAACACGAGGAAATAGTCATATATACATCCACAAATGTACGTTTATGATTCATTTCTACATATTTGTATCTATATTATGGTAAGAATGGAGTCATGCTTAAATGCTAATCGAGTAACACAAGATTCATTCTAATGATTTCCCCTTTTTTTTATAACCTCTGGCTCCTATGAGAAAGTTAATTCCCATCTTCTGCAGCTTTTTAATTATTTGTTCAATACCAAAATACATTCATAGTAGTTTTAATGTTTTTTACCTCTATGGAATATACTTTTAACAAATTTATTTGAGATTTCAGTGTCAGTAACTATGAAAGAAAAATTCTCATTTCAATCAACTTGATAATATTTTTGTACCTATGTCCTATTTGCTAATCTAGCTCAAGATTTAGGACACTGTTTATTCCATCTTAAAATGTGACAGGTAATATATGTATACCACTATGAAAAAATAAGTACGTAAACCTATCTCCTCTTATTCCTGAAGGATTTACTAGGCACTGTCATATTACTTATTTTATGATGTAGTAGAATTATCATAAAGTAAGTGATAAGGTATAAAAACATATGTAAATCAACTTAACACATAACAGCATTATTTTGCTGCCTTTTTCTCTTAGACTTTCAAAGCACCTTAAATAAAAGCAATTTGAAATTCATATTTAATAATATCATTGATAATGCTATTTTGTGTACATGGAGACAACCAAAGTAACCACTACAGAAAATTTTGTATGCTTCTTTTATTACATATAATTGTGATATTTATTTTTACGTATTAGTGCGATTGAGCTAAGGGAACCTAGGATAGCCCCAGCTGCATTCCTGGTCTATGTGTGAAGGTGCTCCTGGGAGAGAAGAGAACTCAAATCAACCCACCATGTAACGAAGATCGTCATCTTCACTGTGGGTCAGCACGGTTCATTACATTCACAGCTGGACTAGAGTAAAAGAGGTGGAGGGATGCAAATCTTCCTTCTTCAGCTGGGACATTCGTCTCCCTGCTGTCGGCTCTGCACTCTTGGTGCACAGGTCTGCAGACACAAAATGAATGGCATCCTAGCTTCCCTGATTTTCCAGTTAACAGGTAACATGGACAACTTCTTGGACTCCATAATTGCAGTTTATGAGCCATTTCCTATAACTGGTAAGTGAATGAATAAATACACACACTTATTGGTTTGTTTCTCTGGAGATCACAATGCAATAACTTAAACTGGAAAATGATCTCAATTACTTGCAGGGCATGAGGTCTGTTTTTATGTTTAGTAAGTTTATAAATGGCTGAAGTATTTTTATCAAATAATCTATGTAATAGCTATCCTCAGGCTGAAATTTGTATTAAACAGAGGGAGCTTCTTCTGGGCTCTGGGAAAAATCTATAATGTATGGATTTACAGCTCTGCTTCAGTAATTTAACTGCAAGAGTAAATATTTAATTAAATTTGAAACTCTCTGTAAGGCACTATTTGAATGAATCAACATATCTTTCAAAAATAGTTTTCAATCTGTATTACTGTAGTGAATTTTTTGTTTTTAGATACTATATATATATTTATTTATTTATTTTCAAACAAAATAAAAATGATACAGAATTTCAAAACAAAAATAATGGGAGATTAATAATGGTTAATATATTGCATATTCTTATTTTTAAAATAGTTGCTCAAATTACAAAATATAGGCTTGAAAAACTCAAGCACTTCAATCTGCTATATCCGTCCTCTTAAATGAATGCTCAAGTGAGACAAGTTGACAGATCATTTGTTACTTATAGTTTATTCTAAATTCACCAGGTAATTGGGATGGCCACCTACGTTAGTGAAATTGATTTTGCATAATAGGAAAATTCACTTCCATTTTTATGACAAGAAGTAGCTTTGCAATTGAGAGCAAAACAACTAAACTTGCTAAATTTTCATTTTATTCACAGAGCCTCTCCCAGAAATTGATGCTATCTTCCTTGTTTGTTTACACCCAGAAGAGATTTTCCAGTGCCCCTGAAAGAAATCTTCCTGTTTTGTAAATCTGACTGTTGTTTAACTTGTAAATAGATTTAAAAGTCATTTTTATAATTTATATTTGCTCTTATACTGAAGAACAATAATTGTTTTCCAAAAAAGTTCTTACGAAATTATGAGTCCTAAGCCAAGTTAGAAGTTTTTTTCATAAAAAAACATTTTCATTCCAATGACAGACCAAAAAGTCATGCCATTTATCAGTTTCTCAAAGATAATTTAAGTAAGATAGCCATTTGAAGAAAAAGGACAGGAGAGTATTTTTTACTTATGAAAATTTTCAATATTTTAATCAAGAGTAAAATTTACAAATATGTATACCCTTGTGTTTCATTGTGTATTTAACTTTTTTCTCGTAATGTCAGTAGTAGAGTATAATAATTGATACTATATAATGAAATATTCCAACGTTAAAAATTACTGCTTAACAAAGTATAATTATACTTTCCAAATAACCACATATCAATAAATTAGAAATTCATGCATGAAAATTTATTTATTATTATTTATTAGAAAATAATTCATTCACTGTATAAAATAAAGCAATAGACTTTGGAATAAGATAATTGATTTTTATCTTCAGTTTTCAATTCTAAATTGCAGTAAAAAATTTAAAAAAATTATTACTTACTTGATAAAAAAATTTCCTTATTTTCCATTCTTATGGTGTTGTCTATGTCACAACTATGTCACAACTCTCTGAAAATGAAACCAATAAAAGTACTTATACTGTTTCTAATTATCCATGTGAGTATTGATATTTTTCCTATATATCAAGGCAGCATATCACAAAGGACTGAGGCAATTCAAAATTGAAAATCCAGCTCTGATCTCTTAAGCTACACATTAGAGATATTTTTATTCTCTGTGAAGAAAATACTTCTCACCAGTTCTGTTTTAGAAAACGTTCATGAAAATGTTATTAACACACAATGAATTTATTATTTTTAAGTGAATTACACATTTTAATGTTTGTTCCATGTATGTGTTACCATGTCCTGGTACTATACTCCCCCTATTTAGCTGAATTTTTACCACACTCTACACTTGTTTATCTTTGAGGAGAAAATGGTATAGGGCAAAGGTCTGTCTTCGGGTTGACTAGGCAAAATGGGTTGGATCCAAAGAGCTGCCAAAGGCACAGCCAAACAATCTCTAAATTCACATTATAATATATTTGAACGTTAAATGACACTTGACCTAGTTCATGACAGTTGTGACTGCCGTGATAACCAAAAGAGAAAGAAAACAAGTTGGCAGCAGAATTCCTTAAAAATCTCACCCTTTACCAGAAAAAGAACCTTTTCTTACTGTATCTCTGCTCATTTTCCTACCCCATAGCTATAACCTCCTAATCTCCCACAGAGAGAGATGACCGATGGGGAGAGGTTGGTGTGTAAGTTTATCTCCCACTTTCTTCTGACCCAGGGAGATCAAGGCCCCAGTCCCTTTTATTTTGAGACAAGATATTGCTGGGCTGCACAGCTTACCCTAGAAATTGTGATCTTTCATCCTCAGTCCTGTAAGCAGGTAGGGTTACAGATATACTATCGTTGCCTGCATCTCTTATCCTTCGCCAAGAATGAAATCTCCTTCACTGCTCCATCAATGCTTGGTTTTGCTTTTGATTCCACCATTTTCAGAGGGAAAAAATTATTCACTTTTTGATCAAAAATTGATAACCATTATAACTTGATAAAACCAGATAAACAAAAGAAATTTGAATTTTTCAAAGTACCTTTTGAAGAAAAACAGATCTTAAGGTCAAAATTGGTAAGACCTCCTGATGTAGAAAAACTAGAGAACAGAAAATAAACATATAACTGTTGTGGAAATTGTGTATTAAAAATATATTGAAATATTTACCAATACATGCAACTGATTGAAGTACAACTGATTGTTGGAAAACAAAGAAGGATATCAGAATCTTGGAAATATATATTGTCAAATATAAAAGGAGCAACAAACTTTAGTTAGAAAAACTGAAGAATGAACATCTTACAAAGGACTCAAGAGTCCAAATCTATTTATTCTTTGTTATTAAATACTATTCTAGACTGCTAAATTAGGTAAAAATTTTTATAGGTAGTTAGGTAGTGTAAACCCTACAGGAAATTAGCATGTAAGATGAAAATACATCAATACAATAGGCAGAGGCACATCTAAAGATTAATGTCATAGTTGCCAGATTTATCTACTTTCTTAAGAGACAAACAGAAATTTTAGATTATTGCTACCATCCTTTTGAGATTTGCCATATACATAAACCATTATTTCATTAGTGGTGAGCCATTATCTCCCATCCACTAAGTCTAAGACCATTAAGACTAAGGCAATATATTATTAAACAAGTTCAATGATATCACCCATATACCTTTGCTCTTATTGGATCAATATTAGCCAAGCAAGTATAATTGTAATTGGTTGATTGTAGTTTTGACTTACGTTGTACCTACGCCATGATTTTGCTCTATAAAACTTTTTCAGAATAGGCTCATGGCATTCTTTCAGGACCCCTTCTATTATTTAGGAGCTATTTATAGTTCACATTTCTATTCTCCATTCCTATTCCTCAATAAATTTTCCTACTCTTCACCTCAATTTTTCCTTAAAATTAATTATTCAACTTAGGAGAACCTGGACTCACTAACATCTAGTGGGTTGGGAGTCACATATTTTCTCCCTATATCATTTTGAATGTCCTTGCTTTTGTCTTGCAGATTCTAGATTGTGACTTATTTAGGTAAGCAAAAATTGTCATTCTGTTATGCTAATTTCTTATCTTTTTATGCTTGTCTTTTTATGTTTCATTTTTTTAATGATGGTAAATTGAAGTTGAGAACTTGGGAAGACTATGATGCTTTTTCAAAGGTACATTTATTTTTCCTAATGGAATCCTGTATTCCTATTTTGTGTATAGACTTACTAGTTGCCAAATGTACTAGTGTTTCTAGCTTGACCAATTTGATCTGTTTTGATATTATAGTTATTGTCTTATCACAGATAAAGAGCAATAAAAAGGAGTAATATTGGACTGTTCCCTAGTAGACTTTTATACTAACCAAAATGTGAACTTGTAAAATGTGTTTTTTTTAAATTTAATGACATAAATGAAAAATAAATTCCTTTTATAAATCTAGTACTCCCTCAGCCAGTTATTGATGACAGCATGACTACTGACCTTAAATCTTGGAGGACAGGATTCACTGAGACAGTCTTGATCTGATCCAAGAGCATGGAGAGGAATGTCAAGCCTATAGTGGTTCAGTATCTTTTCAGTTTGAATCTTCCTCTAGTGAGGAGGCAATGTTAGCTCTTGAGGTTCCCAATTCTTCTCTTCCCACGTTAAGAATTCTCTCAGCAACTCAATGTGAGCATAAAAAACAAGATTTCATATTTTTCTGATTTTATGTCTGATCATTTTCTGTCACTTTGTACTCCACCAAATTTTTGAGGCATAGTTTTTCTAACAATTAGAAAGGGAGAGACTCTGAAATGATTTTAGTCACCAAATGTTTCAGCCTTTCCTTCTTACCCAACAACTAAAATCTTTAGAGTTGAGCCCATAGAACTTGAGAGTTTGTTAATGCTAAAGACTGAGAGGTCATTTTAGATGAGGGACAGATAGCCCCATTTCTGTGTCAGATGAGATGTTGGAATTATGCTTACTCAGAGGAACGCAGATGAGGTCAATGTCCTTGCCTAGAATTCTGGGAACAATTTTCCATCCAGTGGGCATGAGAAACTGAAACCTGAAACACAGTGAAAAGAGTTCACTTTTTGGTGACACCATAAAGTGCTATTTCCTAGTCATTACACCTATAGGATTGAAACATATTAAGTTAAAGAAAGAATTTATAAACTACTATTTTAACTCCCTCCCTGATACTTTTAAAAAGGCCTTAACATTCTGGTTCTCTCTCCCCTCTTAAACTCATCATTTATGTGTGTAAGAGAGACAAATGATTTTGCTAATGTGTGAATTGTCATTCCTGGACAATGAATATAGGTTTTAAACTGCTTTAAAAAATATAATACAGATATAGACACATAAAAATCTGTAGTGTGTGTAATGCTTGAAACACTGTTTCAACCGGAGAACTTCAGAAGATTAAATAAGTAACTCAGCAGGGGTCCATGGTCCTCACTTTGTAAGCACCCTAACCTTGTGAAGAGGAGGGCATGAAGGTGCTGCGAATGCTACACCTCCCTAGGGAAGACATCCTGCAGACAATGCAAGGGTGGAAAAGAGGTTTGCTTCCCTTTTTTGTTCTTTCTACTTTGCTGTTTTCTGCTACCTTGAATTGTTTACCCCCTGCCATTCCACCCTGCCTTGGAGCCAGCTTATTATGGACTGAAACATCCACATACTGAGAGCTAAATGGAACTTTTCTTTCTTAATTTTGGGTGCTGGTTATTTTTTCGTAGTAACAATAGAAAACTAACCAAGACAGAGGATTTTTGAGTAAAGAATAGCCTTGTCTTGCTGCTAAGGGAGACTGCGTAGACTGTTGGTAGATAACACAGATATTTCAATGTCTTATTTGCATTAGGTTCCAGGGTAGAAATGCTCTAAGCTGTTACTATCTTCTGTGTATCTTTGGAAGTGATGCCTTTTTCAGCCTGGGAAGTGCTCCAATCACTTTCAATCTATCCTTTTTGCTTCATCCTCTCATTCTCTTTCTAAGCATTAGAAAGCAGTTGTTCAGGTCTCTTGATTATTGGTTTTTATTTTGCTAGCAATGCTTCCTCCACTAAACATAATCATTACAGAAGGAGTCACTTGTAGCTGGTGCTTTCAGAAACATGTGTTGGAGTTAGGCATTTGAGTTTCCATGGAAGACAGGGGCATGTGTCAGTAAAGGTAGATAGTTCACCCTGACCTACCTCTGGAGCCGGTGACCTAAGAAATACCTTGAAGGCACATGACAACCAAGCAGAGATGAAAAGAGATTTCCATTTTTCACCTTGTGTTCTGGAAAACTCAATGTTAAATTCTCTTCCTTCTTTGAAATATACTCTTAAACACTCATTTTGACACTTGTGGATTGAGAAAGAATGGTTTAATATTCTTCTGCAACCATGGATAGCCTGCCCATCCCTAGAGAAAAAAGATGCAGAGACAAGTATTTATTTTGATACTATTTTATGACTAACGTTGTACTGTATGAGAGAAGAAAAAGTGACCAAAATTACCTAATGTTCAGACTTTCTTTGCAGTAAGGCACAGTCCTTGTCTTTTTAGACAAGTGATTTTCCATGTAACAGTCCTACAATATGTAAGTGACAGACTGTTCACTAATGATTTTCTCTTCAATAAAAAAACAGACGCCTTGGTAAAGGATGTCATTTCACTGGCTACATTCCAACGTACTCTTCAGCCGCTAACAAAAACAGGTATTATGGGATAGTCATAGCCTCAGTCACCAGAAGCCTCTCTTTTGTTATGATTTCTCTTTAAAATACCTTTCTGGGTTAGCCACCATTCCCTGAGATATACTAACTGAGGTGCTGAAAGAAGAAAGCCTGTAGCTAAATATGATTTAAGGGTCACAAGTTCATGACAAAGAGACTGAGGTGCATGATAAGAGTGGTTAACATGACTCTGGCCACTTCCACTCACCTCCAGTTCACCACTGCTGACCCTGGACTAGGTTAAGTCTAGCAGAGAATGTAGATTAGACACAGAGCAAGAGACATATATGGGGCTGCCTTCTTTCTCCTTGTTTCTTTTCAAAACAGGGAAATAATTGTGATGAATACACATATACAACAGAGCAGATTAGAACTTTGGCTGACCTTCTTTCCCCTAATATTTGGAATACATACTTAGCTTTAAAGACTGTCACCTACTCTCTTTCTACACCAAAACCTTACCTGTGAACCCCACTCCTGGAAATAGCTAAAATTATCTTTATCAGTCTACAGTTACATGTGGCTATTACAACAGCAGTTTTGGCTATCATGTACATCTATCAAACAACTGTGGCTATCAAAGCAACAGTGAGAAGAATATTGTATTGGCTACTTTTCACTCTTTTCTGAGACAAAATACTTGACACCCAAAGTGAAGAAAGGAACACTTTATTTAGCTTGCAGGTTTTATGGAGCTTTCAGTCCATACTCAGCTGGCTCCAAGATGGGGGGGGGGCATGACTAAGTGACAACCTTCATGACAACCACAAATGACAAGAGTGAAAATGATGTAAGGGAAAAGTATGCCTCCTTCCTCTCATATATTGTATGTTAACTATCTCTCTCTGGGCAGGTGCAGTACACATATTGCCAATCCCAGCACTACACAATGAACTAATCAAAAATGCTAGATTCAGCCACTTTCCAAAGGCCCACTCCCCATGACCACATGTGGCTTTGAGGAGGGATTTAAACACAAAACACAACATTCCACCCTGCCCCCCTAAGACTCATGCACATCCGATATGCAAAAGACATTTAGTTCATCTCCAAGAGTTGCCAAAGTCATAATAGTTTCAGCATTGCTGAAAAGTGCAAGTCCCAAGTCTCCTCTGAGATGTAAGGCAAACTCTTAGTTACAACCCTTATACAAATGAAAACAAAGTCAAACACTTCCAACATTAAATGGCAGAAAATAAACATTACCATTCCAAAGAGTACAAATGGGAATAAAAAGGAAGTCCAAAATGCATCAAGGCAAACATTAAGTCCTGTACTTGCATGTCCAGCATCTGAAGCAATCTGTGGCAAATTGTGAGCTCCAAAAAGTTTAAATTACTCCACCTCCATGGCACTTTTGGTTGTACCTTCTATGGCTTCTCTCTTGGGCTGGCTTTGCTCCTTCCTTTTAGGTTTCTTTAGATGATCCATACTTCTGGCTTTTTCAAACTTTTGGGTTCTCTAGTGCATCTTTGGCTTCATACTCACAGCTTCATTTTTTTCCTTTGCAAGGGCATACTGCCTGGCTTGCCAGGTCTTCTGAAATCAGAGTGCAAGCCTTTTTAACCTCAGAACTCATGCATCCTGCATGTATTTAAAACCAGCACCATATAAATGCTGCCAAACACTGCTTCTAGTTGCAACAGTAGTAGCCTGGTTTTCCTCTCTCTTGGATGTAGGGGTTGAGTGCCTGGATCTCTGATCACTCTTAACCTGATTGTGGGGGAGAAATTCTCTATGCCACTGCCATTCTGGAACTCCTGGTGGCTGCAGACATTTTGGAACATGTGTGCCTTCTGCTGCCATTCTGGAGCATGGCACTCTGTGGTTTTCTCCTCAAATCAAAGCCTCTTGCTTTCGCAGGTTTTAGTCTGCAAAAGGTGGAGACACATCACTTCCTATGATGCTCCCACAGCAACTTTTTTATTTTTTCATTCCTTCTCAGAAATTGAGATCTTAGATCTGTCTTTAAAGTCCACAGCTTTACTGGAACTTTCTTTCTGGGCAAACTCAATATTTTAAATCATCCTACTGGGCTCGTTGCTCTTGATTCCCAACAATAGCCATGCCACTGCTTTAGCATTTAACTGCCTTAAAATTTCTCCTGTCAGATCAGTTATTAAAGTACCTTTATTCTCAGTCTTAGGCAACATATCTGCACAGGATCAAAATGCAAAAAAAAAAAAAAAACACCTTTCTGCCAAACTATAACACACACTGTCTGGAGTCCAACTAGTAATGCAACCCTTCTTCCCAGCAGAAACCTCCCAAGCCTGGGCTTTACTGATTTTCTGGTTTTCTGAGTTCTGATCAGAGTCTCCCATACAGAACAACCTAAGACATTACAACACTATGCTTTCTGGAGACACATGAGAACCTTTCCAAACTCTTCCCACAGATCATTCCCAAAGCCTCTTAAAACCACACAGTCAGGTATAGTCACAACACTGACCCCACTTCTGTTACTCAATTCTGTTTTGATTACTATTCTCTTACTGTTGAGACAAAATACTTGATGCCCAAAATCAAGGAAGGAAAAGTTTATTTAGCTGACAGTTTTTTGGATGTTTTCAGCTGACTCCAAAGCAGGGGTGTGTGGCTAAAGGTCATGGTGGCAAGAAGTGACAAGAGTGAAAAGGAAAAAATGGACAGTATGGCTCCTTCCCTCCCTTATATGTTATGCCAGTTAGTTGCCCCTTTGGGGGGTATGCAGCACTCATACCACTAATCCCAGTGCTAGACAATGAACCAAACAAAAGCCTGAGACTCAGTCACCTGTGAAAGGCCCACTCCCTATGACAGCATGAGGCTTTGGGGGACGTTTAAACACAAAACATAATACATATATAGCTGGATAGTCAAATCAGATAAACTATCAGCCCAGGACCCATCTCAACCACTGTTTTTACTTTCACAAATGTAGAAGTTTTTTTTTTTATCCTTTTGATTCTTATTACAAAAGATCTCTGTTAATTGACTTATGAAAAGTATTTATGAGTTTTATAGTTATGATCTAAAAATGGTGAAAGGGCTATTGTAATTCAACTTGGTCTAATACAACTAAGTACAGTCTGCTATTAACAATTGTCTTATGTGTACCTGTGTGTTCAATTTGTGACCAGTTATAACATCTGTATCTATTTCATTTGAGCTCACCAATTTTTTCCTATTTTTTGTTTTTTTAAACTTTAAAATATGTCTACAGCTAAAGTTGGCTTCTAGATAAGTGTCACTAGAATTAAAGACATGCTTCTACCTAGATTGACCAATGATTAAAATGACATCCAACTGGTTTTACACATACAGTTTCATGTTCTATGTATAATTACTTGGGAGTCTGTCATTGCTCAAGAAAAATGTGTTAATTGTTATGATCTAGTTCTCATAAGTCATCTGAAAATTTGTTAATATAATTAAATGAGAATACCTTAAATTGAAAAAATTGCTAGATGAGACTCTCTTGGTACATAAAAGAGCAGCTTCCTAAAAACATTTATTCTAGCCTTTATTCACTAATGGAATCCCAATAATTTCCATGGTCTTATAGGAAATATACCCCAATAAACATTGCCCAACATATTACTATAATATGTTAAAATGCTTATCATCAAAACATTATGTTTTCTGTGGATAAAACAATAAGAGTTTTTATGTGCTGTATGAGTTAGATGTGTATCACTACACTTAGACATGCTCAGGCACTGAGCAGTCCAGACAATGTCACATGCTTCTGGAAACTGTCCTAATAAAAGATAACAAATTAATTGAGAGATTTTTTTGAATTCTAGATAGGAGATTATTGAATAAAAAGGCTGCTATATACTGAGATATTTAAATGTGCTCCAAAGATAAAAATCATGATTGTCAGGTTGAAAGACTATGAGTGTCTCTTGATGTCAAGATTTATCTTTAAAACTTCTAATTGATGCCTGTTAATATTCTGCATAGATTCAATTTCTGTAACAATAATTGATTAAAAAAATAACAGTGCTCTTGGTGTACTTTATATTTAAAGTGCTTGATATTCAGATGAAAGTATAATAGTTAAACTCACTACTCCCACTACAATACAGATATAACTGATCTTTTCTTCTGGGTATTTGAAATGTAAAGTTTAGAAACCAAAAGTGAATTGGGCTGAAGACAGTCAGTGTTTTTGCCCTGGCCCTTCAAGATCAATGAGGATGCAAAACATAAAAAAATTATTTTCCACAAAGTCCTACAGCTTTGGTGAGTCACTCAATCTCCTGAATACAAAGATTGCTAGGTCCCAGAGGACAAAATCAACAAATACATGGTGTGACAAAAAAATAAAGAGAGGGTCCCCAAAGAGAAAACTGTTTCCCATACTATCACAAAAAAGCAACATGCTCAAATAAAAGCATGACCCATCCTGGTTGCTGACACTGAAAGGCTCTGAGAGGCTCTATACATAGTTCCAAAAGTAATGCCTCAATAGACTTGACCAAATGT